>MUZC01001562.1:514168-530561 GCA_002072015.1 Radix auricularia
AACATCTTCCAGTATTAATAAATAACAAATGCTTTTGTTGCTGAAAAAGAGACCTAGTAAATCATGGTTATTAAAACTTCTAATTTTAAAAAAATAAATGTAATATGCAGTTTTTTTTTTAAAAAAGAAAATAATGTTTTACTTTAAGTTTTAAAAATATATAATCTTTAAGGTTTTACTTTGTTTGAATCCATTTATTCAGTTTTCCTTTTAAAGCAGTTTCTGAATTTTTTGTCAGTATTTCTACAACTATGCTGATTCATCCTATGTTGTCTTTTTGCTTCTATTACATTTGATTTATGTTGTATTTTTATTTACCCTCTCTTTGCAAACTTTCTTTCAAAAAAGGAAGAAAAAAATTACTATCAATTTTACATTTAAAAATGGTCTGAATTTTTTTAAAGTTTTAATATTTTTTTACACAAATTAATAGTGGCAGCAAGTGTTTGTTATCATTTTATCATAATAGATGTTGAAGTATCGCTGGTATGTTACAAATAACCAAAATAAAATTTGTTTTAGGACGAAAGCGGGAGCATCAGCGACATAGCAAGAGTGGTAGTGGCAGAACTAGCAGCAGAGAATATCAAACAGACTCCACTAGAGGAGGGGTGCGAGGAGGCATCTGTGTTAGCGGAAGAGGAAGAAGTGGACCTGGAGGAGCAGTTTGGCTCCGTGGAGCACAGGAAAAACAGTTTTGCTATGGAAGTTCCACAGAAATCAAGTACTGTAGCAGAAGATCCTGCAGGCAGTGCGGAAAAGCAGAAGTTGATGAGCGACATCGAAGAAGAAGTTACGACGGAAACCCTGTTTTTATTCAGAGATCGCGTTCGAATACAGATCTCCCAGCCGAGCCAAGACATAGGTGAGCACGGTACACTCTTTTTTTAAAGAGTTCCATTCAAAATATTTATTTTACTTCTACCAATAATTTGTGACTAATGGTAAAAGTTGTTGATTTTTTTTTCTGCTGTGTCAACTGTAGTTCTACAAAATTAAATGGTTAACGTTTTAGTCAACAGTTGCAATGATTGTTTTTTAATCAAGGATTGTTTAGGTTTGCTTGTATCCTGCATATTACTCACACTAACAGTGACATACATAACATGAACTGTGAACATGTCTTTAACAGTGAAACACATACACAACATGAACTGTGAACATGTCTTTAACAGTGAAACTAGTCTAATCATCTGCTAAGACACTTTACAGCCTTTTCAGAAACATAAACTTATGGACTCTTCAAGACATTCACATATATCCATAAGATAGTCTTCCCAATATATATCTTTAAATCTTAAACTTATCTAAATACAATGAAAACATATTTCTATATAACTTGCTATTCAAAATTATTATTTAGTTGATTCTTGGTGAGACCAATACTAGAATATGCATCTTCTGTATGGGACCCATCCACCATAGAAAATATTGATAAGTTAGAACAAATCCAAAAAAGATCTGCCAGATTCATTACTGGAGAATATTCAAAACTGACAAAAGTAACACCATTAGCTAAATCATTAAACCTTGAAACAGACAGCCATAGTTTCCTTCTATATACATCGTCCCATCCTCAATCTTGTAGGAACTCTATCCCATTTTCACAACTATTAAGACTTAAAAGACTCTGCAGTGATGAGGCAGACTTCTTGGAAAGAAGTGATGAGATGCTGGACTTTTTTAGAAGGAGGTCATACCCGGAAACAATCTTAACATCAGCTGTCAATAGAATTAAAGGCATGACCAGACAGGACACATTTACATCATCTGTTCACGATCAATGTGATAGATGCAAATTTGTTTTAACTTTCCATCCCCATAATTTTAAGGCCCGCCAGGTGATTCTCAAAAACCTACCAATCCTTATGGCTGACCCTCTAACTCAGCAGGTCTTCAAAAAACCTCCTCTTTTTGCTTTCCGGAGAGATAAAAGCCTCAGAGACATACTTGTAAGAAGTCACCTTCCCACAATGAAAGCACATATTGGAACAAAAAGTTGCAACCACAACCGTTGCAATACTTGTCCATATGTGGTTGAAATTAACAAAATTTCTTTCCCTCTTGAACAATTCGTAATAAAAGATGGATTCACTTGCAGCAGTCGCAACGTGATTTATGCAATTATTTGCAAGAGATGTAATAAAATGTATGTGGGTGAGACAGGTCGTCGTCTTGGAGATCGGTTTAGAGAACACCTGTACAATATAAATAAACAGGCTCAGTGTCCTGTGTCTAAACATTTTAACAGTGTTGACCACGATGGCATTTTGGATATTGTAGTTACTGGTATTCTATATGCAACCAATACCCATGATAGAGTCCACATGGAAAATAGACTCATAAAACGATTTGGTACGTTGGCTCCATATGGAATTAACCAAATCCACAATTTTACCTGACTGCAAAATCGTTTCCCGTTGTGGTTTTCTCTGTTACTTTAGATACTTCAACTTCCTCCTTTTTCTTATATTCTATGTCCGTGTTTATTTTTGTTTTTCTTTTGTTTTCATTTTATCACATAGACTTTAATATGTTTTAATTTTAAGATATATGTAAGTAAATGTTTTTGTACTGATGAAGGCATGAGCCGAAACGTCTACCATTATTTGTATTAGTTGATAATAAAGCTTTAATTTATTGTTTCCTTACACAAATTGTTTGTGTAATTTGTTTTTTTTAGGATAGAAGAACCAAGACTAAATTAGTAATTATACATAAGGCAATTAATTCTCATTCAGAAATACAACACAAAGATAACTTAATACAACCCTCAGATAGACATAAAGATAAAAACACCTTTCTTATTCCATATGCAAGAACAAACACATACAAGTTTTCTTTCTTTCCGTCCGGTATTTGGGCGTGAAATGGGTAGCCTGAAAAAAACAGGAAAGCCAACACTTTATCATCATTTAAAATTCTAGTAAGAATACAGGACTAAACACAAACCATAGAAAAACTTAGGACACAATAATCTTCTTTACAGAAGGAGTGTCTGTAACATATAAGATAAGATTAAATAAGATTTAATTGCAAAACTGAATACCGAATAATCAATTATTGCTACAATTATCATGTTCTAATTAAAAATGTACACCCCACCCCCCACCCTCCCCCAATTTCAGGAGACACGCAGTCACTCTCCAAGTTCCAGTGTTGAATGAAGAAACCAGTCGTCGTCACTCTATCAACTTGCCAGTGCCACCTGTGCTAGAATCAATGGCCAGTTTCACGCCTCATCAGTTGGACATCAACATTATGGTCCTGGGGTTGAACAGTCTGACCACTAATGCTGGGTCCGAGTCAGGCCAGTTGTCACTACCAAACTTCTCTTCAGGAGATCCAGATACTGTCACACCTAAGTCCATCATTGATATATTGGTCACTCCTCCAAGCAGTGAAATTTAACTTGATACCTTTGGGCTCAGTTTCAAATAAATACCATGTTGAACATTGTCAAAATACATAGCTTAAAATAATGTCACAATGTTACCTTAATAATATATCTTAATTTTTTTTTCTATTATGGATAGTTTTTTTCTTACTACACTATATATATATATGCAAGACAAATATTTTTGGTAACGTTCTTGTCCCCAAACATTTTATTAAAAGTAAGTTAAGAAATTTTTTTTATTTCTGCATCTCATTATTGACACTGTGATCACAATCCTGAGTGCAATTATTTTAGAGCATTTGCTTTGGAAATTTTGTGTCATATCACTAGCAGACTAAAATTGTTCTTAGGAATATTTATTATAGTTTTTAAATTAAATTTAAAGGAAATATACAGTTGCGTATTTTATGCAACATATTTCTCATTGTGATAAATGGTTGCTGTAATAAATTGGATGAAAGTATTGCTCTTGACAATGGGTTCTGTATGTAGTTTAGCCGAAATACTGCACTATTAGCCTTTCCTATATGTGATCCTTGCTCTCTAATCTGACCTTATCTCTCATACTATTAGAAGAGCATCCAAATATTTTGTATATCTTTCTTGTTCCTCACCCATCCATCCTATCTTTAAGATCAGTGGTGTGCAGCAGGCTTAAAAACCCTTTCCTGCCCTTATACATTTATACAGAAGAAGCAAAAATCTTCTGCATACTAGGAGTGTCTGTTAGATATTTATATACATGTATAAGAAAAACCCTATATCCCTTGGCTAAATAAAGTAAATTTCTTAAAGAAACTATATTTCAAATTATAAAGCTATTTGAACAATACCTTTAGATAAATGAAGATTTGATAAATATCAAGTGTATATTATTTGGATTTATTCTTGATGCTACCATTAGCACTAAAATATATAAAATTCCAAAACATATCCTATTTGTAATGCTACACCACTGCCCTAAGTTAAGAGTATAAATTCTCAATCTCTCTGCAATCAAGTACACATTATTGTGAATAAATTATAAATAGAATTGTTTTAAAATTGGTGATATTGAAATCTAAAACCAATTCCATGTTGAATTGATTATGTTATTATTAGCTCAGGCACTATTGCCCCTTCCATAACAGTGAAAGCAGTAGCTTGACATCTATGCACATTATTGAGTGTGGAAGGACTACTGTGGTATGAACAAGTTTTTAATGTTATTGGTGAAGCCAATATACCAGAATGTCCAATGAAGTAATTTTTGTTTTAGATCTAACTTTTGAAAGCTAATTTTGTTTGGCTTGGAACATGATCAAGGTAATCAAAATGAACCATTTTCTGCAATGTCAAGGACATGTAAAAACTCGTTCCCATACATTACTCCCGTTCTAATTAAGTATCCCCACTTTTAAAAAATGGTGGCTTTTTATCTAAAATTTAGAGCAATGAATTTTTTTCTAAAAATAATTTAGTTTCATTGATGATTTTGTTGTCAAACCTTTTTGATTGGTAGATTTGTAGTTTAAAGTTAAACATGGATCAGTTTAATCTTTGGAAATACCTAAAGCAAACCATTCTAGTGGAAAGAAATCTTTGGCTTGCCAAGACTTTTTACAGATTTAACATTTGATTTATTTTATTGTGAAAATTTTTGCATTGAACTTATTGTATGTTACCATCTTTAATGTTAGGAGCTGACTTTCAAACATAATCAATACTGGTACTGTATTGTTGTTTTCTATACTATTTGATAAACAGATCATACATTTTGTGTCCTTTCCCAAATTGTCAACTTATTTATTTATTATCGGTGTATACCTGTCATTAACAGTTTACAGTAAACACTATAACCTGTTTTTGTTTGTTATGCAATGTTTCATCTTACTGTTATTTGAGACTTATGCATAGATTTGTTTATTCATTTCCATAACTTAGAGCAATACTTAAAAACAATTCACACAAATGAATTACAGTCATGGATGTTTTCATAAGAACTAAGAACTTTTTACATCTGTATTTAATAAAAATCCAGGCACCTAATAATTTAAATTGAGCTTGTTGTGTCTTAAAATAATAATTTAAGATGCAAACAGCACTTTAGGTGAATTTACCAAATCACAAAGTAATGTTAGAAGTAGCTTTTTGTATAAAAATAACTTATTTTGGCATTGCTTAAAAAACATTTAGGGAATTGATAGGATATGTTCCTTTATTCATCTATTGTGTGGGGATTTCTTTTTAAAATAGTTTAGCAGTAAGCACCAGTCAACGAATCTTGGCATATGTAAGCATTTTATAAGGTACAAACATTACAGTATTTCATGGAATTATGTTGCATGTTATATTACATGATAATCTAGCCATTCCTCAATGTCTCTTGGTCACGAAATATGCATTTGTTTGTTTTCAGTGATTTAACGTAGCCTGTCATTGACTGTTTTGGTCACACAGTGGAAATATTGTTAAAGTTGTAACCATTTTTTTTAATGATCTAGTCACTTTTACAAATTGCGATAAACAGATCTTTTTTTTTTTCTTTTAAAGCTTCACAAAAAAGTTTATTCATTTTCATGACTGCCCCTATACTTTATTGCTCACATCACATACAAGCTACCTGATTGTTTTACTTAAATTAGATGAAAAAGACCATTGTAAACATAGTGTCAGACCACTGAATATACTATATAAAATTATTGTTACTTATTTTGTATACATTTTATTTTTCACATCTCATTACCTATATATAAAAAAAAGTTTATAATTAATAAATTTAAAGTGACATCCCAGACCTAACAAAATGAAGAATCACTAATGTTAAAGTTATTTTGTATTTTAGAATATATAGATATAATTTACACCAATTTTTAAAAAAGGAAACAACTGAAGATTCACTAAAATATTTTCAACTTAAATAGGAAGATTGTCATTTATCTTATACAAAAATATGAAACTCTTTTTTCTTTAATCTTTTAACCTAGTTAGTGAATGATGTTTTACATCAAATGGGAACTGTGCAACATATGAATGTTCTAAATGCAAAGTCTTAGTCTTAATTCAAAGACAAACTATGATTTATTTAATGAGATGTAAATCTAGAAGACATTATAAGTCTACATATTTGAAAGTGTATTTTTGGGGATATTAAATTTTTACAAAGCACATATTAAAACTTTAAATATCACACTTTATTTCTGCTGATTTATCTGTTGCTATGGTTATTTTAAAAATCCTATACCTGTGATGCAGCTGAACATATATAGAACTATAGACCTTGTATTTAGCAGTTTGTTGTCTTATAGAGATGTCATTAGTGCCGCATTTATTTCTTATAATATACGCATCAATTAATCTTTTAGACAACTTTACCATCTCAACCAGTAAGTGAAACTTAAAAGCTTTAAAATAGAATTTTAACATATTCTTCACTAAGAATCTTTTCTTTGTTATCAATTATCTCTAGAGTAAGGTTTCCCTATTTCTTAATAGAACATATCTTTTACACTTTACCTAGTAAATGATTGGATTCTTCAGGTTCATTTCTTCATTAAAAATCAAAGTATTCAATAAAAAACAACTTTTAGTCATTTGAAGCATACACAAGATTAAATTGATAAACTCATACGTCAGTTTCCTTTAAAAAATAAATGTTTTAGGAGCAGTTAGTGCAAACTATACCTCGTTTTAGAAGAATATAAAATTATCCTCATGAAATTAAAATTAAGCTTGTATTTAAACATGAAAAGAGATAACTTTTAAAACTTATTCAACTTATTTCTGATGTATGTGTTGCTGTTGTTGTAAAAATACATTGAACTCTGTGTTAGTAGTATTTTAATCTATTTCAGTCATTTAATAATTGTAAATATCAGATGGTTTGTGGTGATCAATATTTTAGCTGAATAAAGAAGGCGAGGAAGAAACAAATATTGTCCTTAACTTGATGTTGATGTTACTTTTGAAATTCTACTTGGGCATACGAAATGCAAAAAAGTTTATTCAAATGGGTTTGGTTTTTTTTAGCGCATTTTCGAGAAGTCGAATGCGCTATTGCACCCGTTTTGTCCGTCTGTCATCACCCTTGATCTCAGCAACCATAAGTCCTAGACCTATGATGTATATATGTTTTTTGTATGTCCTGACCTGCCATTTGTGCATCAACACTCAGTTACTCGATCCGTTAAAAAACCCCGTTAAAACTACCAAAAAACATTGCGAATCGAGAGATAACACTGGCGCAGGCAACGGCCGCCATTGCCGGAAGTCGAATACGTCGTTTTTCAAGCATTGAAGAGTTAAAGTTATTGGTTAGTGGTGCGAAAGCGTGCAAAAGAATTAGGTTTTTTTAGAATATGTGTAAAAGTTTAGAGAGTTTTACGTCATCATTTGTGGTGACTTCAATCAAGATCTTAGCGGCCCACACAAACCACTTGTAATTAGATTAAAGAGAAAATAAAAAATTTTAAAATGTAAAGAAATGACTTTTAAATAATTTTTTTTCAGGTATATTCATTACACAAGAAAATTCATAAAAATATGTCTAAAATCTAAACACAATTACTGATAACTACATAATGCTGATATCTAACATAAGTACTGATACATAATACGAAAATGCGCTAACACGTCCTGAGTCCAAAAAGGGACCAGGCTTAACATGATTTTTTTCTTTTCTTTTTTTTTTTTTTTCTATTAGCCTGTTGAATCGGAAGCAGTCAGTGAATAAAATTAAGATGTTCTTGAGTCTTTTTAACAGTGTAAATATGATTCTTAATATTTAAAGCAAACTTTTAAAATAAATTCTTAAACTTGCCGGCAGAAAACAAAAAAATCTCTAACAACAAACAACCCTTCAGTATCTTAAATATCCTAATGTAGGGGTTTCACAGTCCGGCCGTCACTCAAATCACAGCCGGCGCTTAAATTTTCCATCAGGCCTGCTGTCTCATCTTACATAATTAATTGTCTGACATATTATTTCTGTAAAAACAAAATATTTATAAGAAATTTAGTGCTTTTTTGAGTTTGTCAGCAGATGGCAAAATTATGACATTTTATTGTTTACCAATTACTTGATTTTTTGAGTCCCAAAGAGCAAACAAGGAAACAGATTTATTTGCTTCCTTTTGTTCTGTTGTCAATAAAATTAAATTACCATGAAGAAGAATATCTGAAATTATTAGTGTCCTGACTGGTGAGCACAGTGGACTAGCAACACTGTAACAAAGTCAGCAAAGAGAATGGCAAAGTTTTTAAGCTTCACTGTAGCATTCAGCAACTCTATGCCAAACATCTTACATGTGATCATTTCATTAAGCCAGTGATAACAGCTATAAACTTTATTAGCTCTTAAGCACTGTTTAACCGCCATTTTCAGCGGTATCTTCTTGACATCCAGAGAGAATACAAAGATGTTGTGTATGACAATGATGTAAGAAAGCTCAGTAAGGGGACAGCACTTTATGAACTTTATTGCTCCTATAAACTTAAAAAATAAATTGGACAATTCATGAAAAGTAAGAAACAAACAATTCCAGATCTATCTTGTCTTGCTTGTCTGGCAGATTTTGCAACTTAGTTGACATTAAATGTCATCTAAACCTTTTTTACACAAGTCTTCCAAGACAAAATGGAGTGGCAATTATGTTCTTTTGGGAACCAGCTGCAACCTTTCAAAGCCAACTGTATAAAATGAAGCTTAAGACCACACATTTTCCCCTCACTACAGGAAATCTTAACCAGTTTTCCAGAAACAAACATCAATGAGCTGAGGACACGGGTGTCCAAATTCCGGCCCTAGGGCCAAATGCGGCCCACGAAGCAATTTTTACTAGCCATGGCCTCAGCTAAAATAATCAATTTACTGATGTATTATTTCTGTAACGACATTATATTTATAAGAAAGTCAAAATGTTGTACTATTTTGAGTACCTCAAATGATGGCGAAAATAAATGACTTTTAATTTTTTAACAACGAGGAAATGAATTTTTAAAAATCCCATTTCGTTATGTTTATGAAATTCGTTGTCCTCCGACCGTAATAATCGATTACCTCATTTTGATTTCTTTAAGTTGATTTGGAAGCTGAAACATATATGGTGGCAGTGAACTTTAAAATTTAAACAGTTTTCTGTATTACAATTTTTTAAACAACTTTTTGGGTTTTGTTGTATTCAACACTTCTGTTTATTGTTAAGTGAGTAGTACAAAATATTTTTTTTTTGCATAATTTAACCATGATTATCAAATTTTAACAACGTTTATCGTATCTTTTACAGACACTCCTTGCAGTCATTAAACTGTGTCTAATTATTCTGTTTGAATGAATTAATGAATAAAATATTTAAATATTTATACAAAAAAGTCTTGAAAATCGCTATAAAATTTTGATAGTATTGTCTTATTTTAACTCAGTCACAAATAAAAAAAAAAACAATACAGTAACTCAGTCTTTATCTAACCTAAAAATGTAACAAAGTCAGCGAAGAGGGTGGCCTTTAAACTTCACTGTATCATTCACTAACAAGTTCTTTGTGCCAAACATGCCATTAACCAAGTGATAAAAGCTATGAACTCTATTAGCTCTAAAGCACTGTTTCACCACCAGTTTCAGCAGTTTCTTCTTGACATCCAGAGAGAATACGGAGATGTTGTGTATCACAATGATGTAAGATGGCTCAGTCCTGGGAATGTACTTCAGCGCCTCTACAAAGTTAAGTAAATTTGGAAATTCAAGGTAGTTAATTACCAATCGATTCCAGAACTACCTCATACTGCTTGGATGGCAGATCTTGAATTTTTAGTTGATGTTACAAGACACTAAACATTCTTAACACAAATTTTCATGGGCACAATGCAGTGGTAATCCAATTATATTCACATATCAAGGCCTTTGGGAACAATCTGCAACTTTTTTAAAGGCAAGAGTCTCAAATGCAGCCTAATATAAAAAATGTATCCTTACTACAGGAAATCAGGACAAGTTAGTTTTTGAAAAAGTAGCTTCTGTTAGCAACAGCAGAGGTATCTTGAGGACATCACATCACATCTCTTGCTGATGAATTTCAATTAGAAATCATACTGACGAAATACAAAGCCATTAAAAAAAACAAAACTTTTTATTTCTATAAATTTTACAAGGGTTTCACCAGTTAAAAATGTTGGAAGTTTTCAAAATAAATATATTTCAGTTTCAGCTTCAATCTCTTTTCTCTAGAACAAATGTTCATCGGAACAAAAAAAAATCAATATTTGTATAAAAATTAATGTATGTTTGTCCTTTATCCCTCCCTAAACCATTCATTCGATCACAATTAAAATTTAGAAAATTGTTGAGTACGCTTCCGGGATAGCTTGTGGGAAAAAAAAACTTTTTGAAAATTGACACACATTGGATTACCGAAGGCCTTAAATGGTTTTTTTTCTTATTTGACCTATACTATTAGTTTAAGCTTTAGGTTCTTGGACAATGAATGGATCTTGATTATACTAAGTACATATATATTTTAAAGTTCATATTAAAATACCATACTGTGTTCAACCCCAAATGTCCATTCTTTTGGGGCCGGGAGCCCAAAATCTTTATTTTCTTTAGCGTTAAAGACTTTATTTCCATTCTATTTTAAACAAACTTGACAAATTTTGAAAAATATATATATATATCGTGATTAAGATTGAAATAAACAGGTATTTTAAAGTTAACCTCTTGCACCGATTGGGCCTGGGGGGCCTTAATGTTGTTTTTGCCAATATGAGATGTATACAAATTGTTTAAGAATTTACGACTGGGAAAATGAATGGATCTTAACCAAATGTGGTGTATAATGACCTTTATAGCCCATTTTAAACTTAATACATACATACTTTATACCCCATATTAAAATAAAATACAGCCTTGAACTCTTAATGTTGATTGCTTTGGGGCTGGGGACCGAAATCTTTATTTTCCTTAGAGACTTTATTTTTGCCTATATGAGATATATACAAATTGTTTAAGCTTTTAAGACATGTGAAAATTGATAGATCGTAAACAAACTTGGTGTAAAATAACTTGATAGCCCTTAAATAAAGTCTATAGGACATAGAATTTATAATGTTTATCCCTTCGGGCCTAGGGCCCTGATACTTTTTTCATAAACATTTAAGATTTTATTTCCCATTCTGTGTCGACAAATGTCAATAACATTAAATATGATCCAAATTGAAATGAACAAATGTTTCAAAATTTACATCATGCACCAATTGGGCTAGGGAACCCCTAATGTCATGATTTGCTTATTTATTTAGATATATAAAAATGAAAATGTGTCTATGTGTGTTTGAGTGTGTGTGTGTGTGTGCATGTCCTTTATAAGCCATGCATCCGATCGTCATGAAACTTTTGGAGACAGTTTAGTGCGCGATCGAGGGGGTAACCAAGATACTTGGTGCATATCCTTGCACTTAAAGAAAATTTTGGACAAACCCAAGCCTTGTGAGCAGCACAGTTCCTGCAGCCTCTGTCCATTCTCAATTATCTTTCCCCTTTCAAAGAGATCAAGACCACGAGAGCCAGGCTTCGTGGTCGCTCCCCACTCTAGCTTCACAGTTTTAAATACTAAATGATAAGCTGGAGTGGATTATTATCCAAACAACACGTGTACATCCGCTGAAGCAATAGAAAAGTAGTGCAAGTTTGAGTATTAATTTAAATGCGAGTTTCAATTGTTTAACAATTCCATAACACTCTACAATTAAATTACACCTTCCTTTCTATATGTAACATAAGTATTGAATTGAAAACGCTAGAGAAACTGCATAATAAATACATCGCGTTTCTTGGAAGCTCTAAGCTTTAGAAGTATGATGGAGGTGAACAACTTCTAAATATCTGTAGAGATAATTATTTTATTCTATTAAGTTCATTTACTACTTTTTCAACTTTCGATGAGACCACTCAAGTGTCATGGAAGATTTTTTTGCCTGGATTTGGGTAAGCGTAGCAAGCAGCCAGACAGCAATATTGGGGTTTATTTTTTTCTTTTAACCGTAAAAAAAGAACAACGAAACATAACTAAAAGATTGTTAATTATTATAAGCATCGCCGACAATCCGAAAATCCAAAAACGTTAGTTATGTCTCAAATATATAAAGGATTTTTAGTAAACAAAACAAAACAATCCTCTACAGTCTGCCTGCTAAATTTCAGCTCGATTTGATCATTGAAAATGGTTATAAAAACATGTTTAACAGAGTGCGCACCGCGAGACAGATTAGCAATTAATAGCATTAAAATTTACTTATCAGGAATATATTTTTTAAAATTATAGCCAATATAATACGCACTGCACAACGCGACAGGAAAGTATTAAAAAGGTTGTTCAATATAATACCCACCGCGACACTCTAGCACAAAAATTACCAAGCTACATGGAGATAAATAGAGATTATCTAAAAAATTTATTAATTTAACTACAGTACATTCGATCGAACTGACATTTTAAAAGATAATTTTAATCATAATCACGAGTCCGCCAGCAAGTTTCAGCTAAAAATCTATCCAAAGTTTTTTCGGCATTTAAGGCTTCAAGCAAGCAAACAAGCAGACGCCAAAGTTGATATAAAGATTTAAAAAGCAAAAATATGTATATAGATATAGATATATATANNNTATATATATAAAACTGTGTCCGTGTTAAACTCAGTTAAATATCAAAACTATGTAACACAAGGACAATGTTTACATCAGAACACTTATAATATTGTGTTAGGATTAATTTTTAATCACCAATAATTAGCGCAGACGTCAAGGAGGCCATATGTAAAATGAAAAACAACGAATCTCCAGGGCCAGATTAAATAACAAAAGAAGAATCAGAGGCATGAGATAAGACTTGAACAGATACAGTGGTAAAACTTGTGAATGATATATACAACACAGGATACATTCCAGATGAGCTTAAAAGATCAATTTTTATTGCACTGCCCAAAATGCCAGGTGCGGTGGAATGTGAAGAACACAGAACAATTAGCCTTATGAGCCATGTTTTAAAGATCTTGTCTATACTAATAAAAGGGAAAGCCCTGACTGACTGACTGACTGACTGACTGATTCATCACTAATTCTCCAACTTCCCGTGTAGGTAGAATCATGAAACTTTGGGAAGTTGTTGAGTACCCTCTGAATACGAAAATTGGCGAAAAAGAATTTTGAAAATCTCACTCCTGTGGGGCCGGGGGCCCAAAAACTTTGTTTGCCTACATTACTAATTCTCCAACTTCCCGTATAGGTAGAAGCGTGAAACTTTGGGAAGTTGTTGGGTACTTACTAACAACGAAAATTGGCGAAAAATAATTTTAAAAATCTCGCTCATGTGGGGCCGGGGGCCCCAAAACATTTTTTGGGGCATTACTAATTCTTCAACTTTCCGTGTAGGTAGAAGCATGAAACTTTGGGAAGTTGTTGGGTACCCTCTGAATACGAAAATTGGCGAAAAATAATTTTAAAAATCTCGCTCATGTGGGGCCGGGGGCCCAAAAAAAATTATTTCCTAATATTGGCTCTATAAAATTTGAAAGTCACCAATTTTCCTATTTCCGTGTAGGTAGAAGCATGAAACTTTTGGAAGTTGTTGGGTTCCATTTCACGACGAAAATTAGCAAAAAAAAATTCTTTTAAAATCTCGCTCATGTGGGGCCGGGGGCCCAAAAACATTTTTTGGGGCATTACTAATTCTTCAACTTTCCGTGTAGGTAGAAGCATGAAACTTTGGGAAGTTGTTGGGTACCCTCTGAATTTGAAAATTGGCGAAAAATAATTTTAAAAATCTCGCTCATGTGGGGCCGGGGGCCAAAAAAAAATTATTTCCTAATATGGGCTATATAAAATTTGAAAGTCACCAATTTTCCTATTTCCGTGTAGGTAGAAGCATGAAACTTTGGGAAGTTGTTGGGTTCCATTTCACGACGAAAATTAGCAAAAAAAATTCTTTTAAAATATCGCTCATGTGGGGCTGGGGGCCCAAAAAACATTTTTTTTGGGCATTACTAATTCTTCAACTTTCCGTGTAGGTAGAAGCGTGAAACTTTGGGAAGTTGTTGGGTACCCTCTGAATAAGAAAATTGGCGAAAAATAATTTTAAAAATCTCGCTCATGTGGGGCCGGGGGCCCAAAAAAAATTATTTCCTAATATGGGCTCTATAAAATTTGAAAGTCACCAATTTTCCTATTTCCGTGTAGGTAGAAGCATGAAACTTTGGGAAGTTGTTGGGTTCCATTTCACGACGAAAATTAGCAAAAAAAAATTCTTTTAAAATATCGCTCATGTGGGGCCGGGGGCCCAAAAAACATTTTTTTTGGGCATTACTAATTCTTCAACTTTCCGTGTAGGTAGAAGCGTGAAACTTTGGGAAGTTGTTGGGTACCCTCTGAATAAGAAAATTGGCGAAAAATAATTTTAAAAATCTCGCTCATGTGGGGCCGGGGGCCCAAAAAAAATTATTTCCTTATATGGGCTCTATAAAATTTGAAAGTCACCAATTTTCCTATTTCCGTGTAGGTAGAAGCATGAAACTTTGGGAAGTTGTTGGGTTCCATTTCACGACGAAAATTAGCGAAATTTTTTTCTTTTTAAATCTCGCTCATGTGGGGCCGGGGGCCCAAAAACATTTTTTTGTGCATTACTAATTCTTCAACTTTCCGTGTAGGTAGAAGCACGAAATTTTGGGAAGTTGTTGGATACCCTCTGAATTTGAAAATTGGCGAAAAATAATTTTAAAAATCTCGCTCATGTGGGGCCGGGACCCAAAAAAAATGATTTCCTAATATGGGCTCTATAAAATTTGAAAGTCACCAATTTTCCTATTTCCGTGTAGGTAGAAGCATGAAACTTTGGGAAGTTGTTGGGTACTCCCTCATTACGTAAATTGGCGAAAAAGAATTGTTAAAATCTCGCTCCTGTGGGGCCGGGGGCCCAAAAACTGTTTTTTTCTTTTACCAAATCACTAATTCTTCAACTTCCCGTGTAGGTAGAAGCATGAAACTTTGGGAAGTTGTTGGGTACCCACTATCGACGCAAATTGGTGAAAAAGAATTTTAAAAATCTTGCTAATGTGGGGCCGGGGGTCCAAAAAGTTTTTTTTATAAGGGCTCTATAAAAATTGAAAATCACCAATTTTCCTCTTTCCCGTGTAGATAGAAGTATAAGACTTTGGAATTTTTTTAGTACATGCTCTCGACGATAATTTAAAAAAATAATCCGACTCATGGGGGCCGGGGACCCATAAAACTTTTTTTTCCTTACATGAGCTATATAAAAATTAAATATCACCAATTCTCCTATTTCCCGTAAAGGTAGAAGCATGAAGCTTTGGAAATGTTTTAAGCACTCGCTTTTGGCAAAAATTGGCCACATTTTTCTTTTAAAAATTCCCTCTCATGGGGCGCCTGGAGCCCAAATATGTGCTTTTCTTTTATTTAAAACAGATTGATCACTAATGCTCCAATTTTTCGTGCAGGTAGGAGCATGAAATTTTGGGAAGGTTTTGGGTACCCCCTAACGACAATAAATGGCGAAAACGAATTTTACAAATCTCGCTCATGTGGGGCCGGGGCCCCAAAATCTTTTTTCCATATATGAGCTATAAAAAAATTGAAAATCCCTAATTATCCTTTTCCCCGTACAGGTAGAAGCATGAAACTGGCAATTTTTGAGTACACGCTCCCGACGTAAATTTGCTAAAAATAATGTTACAACTCCTTCTCATGGGAGCAGGGGGCCCAAATATAGTTTTTCTTATATTAAAACCAACTCATCATTAATTCTCCAAATTTCCGTGTAGGTAGGAGCATGAAACTTTGGGAAAATTGTTAAGTACCCTCTCAAAATGAAAGTTGGTGTAAAAGAATTTTGAAATACGCTCTCATGGAGGCCGGGGGCTCAAAAACTTTTTTTTCTAATATGAAATATAAAAATTGAAAATCTATAATTCTTTTATTTCCCGTGTAGGTAGACAAGGAAAAATAATTAT
>MUZC01001562.1:530763-566615 GCA_002072015.1 Radix auricularia
CGCGATGGTAAGATTAAATCACCTCTCACTAGGGTGACGATTGTCGAAATATAGGTTTTTTTCCCCAATGTGAGGTTTATAAAAAAGATGCATCTTTAAATCTCCAAGTTCTTGTGTACGTAGGAGCCTGAATGGTTGAAGTTAATATATTTAGTATCTCCATCTTCATTCAGATTAAACTCAAATGGTGTTTTTAATTAGTGTTACGCGGGTTCGCAACGCTAGCTGAAACCCTAATTTCCGCAGCAAAGCGCGGGTAAATTGCTAGTTAAGAATAATCATGAAACGAATAAGACACAATATCAGCCCGGAAATATCAGAAGAACAGTGTGGTTTTCTTGAGGGCAAAGGCACCAATAATTCTTTATATATGATCAGAAATACAAAAAGCCATAGAGGTCTAAGTAGACTTGTACTTGTGCTTTATAGACTACAGCAAGGCCTTTGAAAAAAAACAAACAAAATAACCAACTGATCGACATGTTGGAGAATATGCAAATAGACGGTAACGATCTGATAATCATAAAGAACATATATTGGCAACAATCAGCTGTGATATGAGTCGACAAAAAGATCGGTAGCTACCAAGAAATCCATATAAGGGTGAGACAGGGATGTGTGCTGTCACGAGACCTACTTTCCCTCTACAGCGAGAGCATAATGAAACATTTAAAAGACCTCCCTGGAATATCTGTGGGAGGCTACAATTTGAACAATTTGAGATACGCAGATGATAAGTCCTCATGCAAAAAGCGAGAAGAAAATACAAAGATTGTTAGACAAAATAGTTAAGGAAAGTGCAAACAAAGGCCTAAGTTTGAACAAAGAGAAAACAACCCCCGAATTTAGATTTGTAGAAGATGGAGAAACATTAAAGCAAGTCACTAAATTTAAATATCTTCGAACAATATTGACCACAGACGGAAGATGCACAGTGCAGATAAAAAGCAGAACAGAATAGCACAAGCGAAAGCAGGATTCGATCAAATGAAGAATCTCCTGAACAACAAAACCATATCAATGGAATGGAGGAAAATTTGTGTTTCATTGTTACGTCGAACTTGTTTTATTTTATGTCACCAATGAACTACCGAAACGTTTGGAAGCCTGTGAAATGTGGATCTTTAAGCGAATGTTAAAATTACCATGGACGGAAAAGAGTTGTAACGAAGAAGTTCTGAAAGAAGTAGGCCAGACCAAAGAAATTATGTCCAACTTAAGAAAGAGACGATCTAATTTTTTGGAACATCATGAGGCGAGGCAAACTAGAACACACAGTAACAACAGGAAATATAGAGGGCAAAGGTGATCGAGGCAGACAGAGAGAAATGATGCTGGATGGGCTGACAAGATGGCATTGGGCACAATCACCAGCGGAGCTGATGGGCAATACCAAAGCCAGAGAGCTGTGGAGAAGCATGACCGCCTACGCCTGTAGTCATGGCATCTGATGGATGGATTTTTAATCGGTCCAAAATATTTCACGTAACATGATCTCAAAGGAGACTGATAATTTAAACCAAGTAAGATAAAGTTAAATAAATTTATGTCCAGCGATCTTTCTAACCAGGACTTGAATAAGATTGAAGAGAAATTCCAACAGCTCTACGGCTGTGAGGAGAGAAAACCCCAACCAAAGCCCGAGCTGACCACCAACGTCACTGATGACCTTGTTCCAGTCATATGCCGGTTTGGATCTCAAGACTTCATAGTTAAGGGCCTCATAGAAAATCTCAAGCTTGAGAAAATTCTTCCTGATGTGTTCTTTTAAATCACCAATAAATGTGTATGTCTTGTTCTTCAGTGAAGCTGATTCCTTTACCTTACGGATGTAGCTCTCTATATAGCCATCTGTTGGCCAAGCTGCCTGGGAAATAATGGTTCTATATGATACCTGGTCACAGACTGGAGGACAACGCTCTGTACAACCAAGAACGTCTAATTGAAAGTATAAACTAACTGCAGCGACACATGATCCAAAATTGACTGCGTCACAGAATGGGACTGTGCCATTGCTGTTATTGCCAGGCTTTACACCAGTGATTCTAATAAGTTCGCCCAGACTACCAAATATATCAGCGTCGTATCATCCACAAAATTCGTACAGCTTGGCTTGAAAACAAGATTTCCTACAAGCGTTTTCTGTATATTTGTAGCCCCACACTGAAAACAAGTTCATACCAGAGTGGTCATCGGCGTTGATACAATTTCCGTAGGGAGCCGGTAGCTGGTAATTTTCTACCTGGAGACAAAATAAAAACACATTTAATGATAAATAAACTTTACATGTCTGCTAGACTCTAGACTCTAGACTAATATGATGAGAATGGTCCTCGTCTATCAAGGAGAACGAAAACAACACACAGACACTAGAAGGTGCAATAGGGTGAGTGACTTGACTTCCGTTTTGATTTAGCATATTTCAGCATAATCTCATGAGCATTTAATAAAAATTAGTTACAAACAAGTTGCTTTTCAATGAAAATTTATAAAAAGCAAAATATTTAAGGAAAAAAATGATTTCATTAGAGAAATTCTTTAGATATTTTTCGTAAATATTGTTTAAAATGATGGTTTCCAAAGTTGAAATCATATCATCAAGTACTTTCTATGCTCAGAGGACTCTCGATAATCATTTGGTCATTTCTTTCGCTATGAAAGTTGATGAGGTTTGTCGCAAGGACTACTCAATGAGGATATCAGGAACTTCAGGTGGCAGAGTGGAAAGTAAAATATGTCAATATTTGGAGTTTCAAGAATATTTTTTCGGAAGCTTGTCAGCTTGTCCCAGGTACGGATTGTCCTTGGCAAACAGCAACTTCTGTACTGATTGTCCTTAGAAGCTTCTGTAATGTTTTCTTGTAGACATGAGCCGGAACCTTCACTTGTTATCTTTTAGGGAGATGAACTTAAATGGATCACAGTAACCTATCGTCTGCTTCTGGGTAAATAGTTCCATAAAATTAAAGACATAATCTAAAAGTGACCGGATGAAGTCGTTATACTGTGGATGACCTGAGGTGGAGAGTTGCCAGATGGATATTAGCTATCAAATGATTGACCTTCGGTGGTGTGACACGGATTTGACGTAGATGAAAAGGGGAAACGTCAGTTTGTAAATGAAAGACCTGCCGTGGGGAGAAAGTAGGTGGGGATTTGACCAGATGCTATTGGATAGATCAAATGGAGTACAATGAAAGTATCTCGGCAAACTCTGTGAGGGTGTTAACGAAATAGATTGGCGAAAGAATTTATTGGCGGACATCTGGGAGCAGAATACTGGAATGACACTTAATTTTAGTTGGTGGGGGGAAGGGAGAGTTGAATGGAAATCACGGACACAGACGGGCACGAGATACAGAGTCAATTAGAGAGAGAGAGGGAGAGAGAGAGAGATAGAGAGAGAGAGAGTCGTAGAGCGAGTGAAGTTAGAATACAGTGTATGTGGCAGTCAAACCAGTGCTAAAATAAGTGAAATATATACGACCCGCGTCGTAGCATACGCCACAGCCTGCTCATAGATAGTGTTAAGAATGGGTGGGAAGAAAGGACAAATAAGCAGCACGAAGAAATAAAAAAAAAAAAAACGTTAGTGAACGCAGGTGAGAACCGACGACGCATCGTTGGTCTTGAGATACGTGTGAGGCACTGTGGTTGTTGTTACCTGCCCCAACCCAGCACTACCTAGCAGGGGTCATTCGTCATGCCTATTTGCACTGGTCTTGTGCTTGTCCTAACTTCTGGTCAATTATATATAGATTAATGATTGTATCGGCACCTTTTTGTCTGAGTAAGAGAGAAGAAGAGTAAATGTGTGGCAAGGTTCTGTACAAGGCTTAATACTTAATGGTCTTTTTTATTTTATCTAGAGTTTGTCTTCAGAACCAGGTGGCACATGTGTTAATATGCTACGCCCCGTGATCTTCTCTAAATAAGTAAACCGCCTCATACGTATGGCCATGAAGGCCGTTACGGCATTGTAGACAGTCTCTGCTTCTGAAGACTCACAACATCTGGAACTTGGCAGGATGAAATTTCATTTCCACGTCTTTTCCCACTCAGTCTGCCAACGGAGCTTGACGTGGTCGAGACTGTAGGCGAACCTATTTGTCAAAGTATTGCCTCTCGGTATGGGAAGGTCATTGAAACATGCTAGGAAACAAAGCAGTAGTATCATCCCACAGCCCTAGGAATAACCCTAACTTGGCACAAAGGATAAGACGTGCAATTAACACATTTCCCTGACACTGAGGCCTTAGAGGAAGCTAAACAACATGTTTTTTTAATGACTTGGATCCAATATCTCTTAATTTGGAATAATAGTAAACAATGCTTTGCGTGGTCAAATGCGTACAGAATCTGATATAGGTAGTTAAGTCTTTAAGAAAATTGAGGACCTGGGTCTTATATAATCGCTTCACTTGAAAACATTGTCGATAATCATTTAGTATATTGTGGCTTTCATTATGATGTACTCAGTGCTATCAAGCTCAAACGACTTAGAGATCAGAAGCAGCAGCTTTTTGTTTTAATATTAACTAAATAGCATCTGCTCTTAATAAACATTTAAAACAAATCTCATTGACTATTGATTTAAAGTTACTTTTTTCCATGTCAGCATTGGAAAGTTTATTACTTTCCTAGATCCTTTTACTTCTCGTGTTGACCGAACAATAGGTGCATGGTGAGTTGTTAGATACGACGAATAGTATCAATTATTGTTATTTGAATTCGTTTATTAAAGATGCACTGAGATATTTCGATTTGATTACTTTTTTTTTCTGGCAACAGAAGGAAACATTTCTTTGAAATCTGAAGTCAAATTATTGAAGAGTCTCCCTCCCCCTTGTCAACTAATCATTGGGGGTAGGGGTGGGCGTCGAGAAAATAGGTTTATTTTTACCTATTCTTTTACTTAAGCTTAAACTAGAGATTCATTCACTCACACAAACTGACACTTTCACATATTTGACAATAATGCTATAATTTTGTTATCCACATGACTGGAATATGCATTATCATTTGCATAATATAACATTACATGCCTTCGAAACGTTCATATAATGATTTGATTTTATATGGCAAGAATCATAATTCTAAATTTTATTTGATAATCTTGGTTATTACAATTTTCACGGTCGTATCCCCTCACGCAACATCACACTAAAATGTGTCAGTTTCATGCACACCGCGCAACAGTCTAACATAGGCATTCACAAAGCGGGAAAACCCATTTAAATTTCGTTCTAGATGACATTAAAAATCATTTTAAATCAATAATTTTGAAACTAAACAAAACAATTCTTATCTACAAATTGCTGCTAAAACGGCGGGACTCGAACGTAAAGAGATTTTTTTCAAAAATTCCTGCTCCAACATTGTTCTGAATATCATTAGCCACCGTTTGGCGTTTGTTTCAACCCGAGAGATATTATGATGGGAGAGAAATTGACAAAGTACTGATACCTTTTCGTTTTCTTTAAATTAATTTTTTGTTGTGGTTTTCCAAGAAATCCAGTAAATTATTTCGGTAATTTTTTTTGGCCCGTGCACATTCTTGGGTCCTGCTTAACATATTTGCAAAAGACCTGACCCCTCTATCTGGTATGGTTCAGGAGGAGATGCTGTTCAAAGCTCGAAAAAAACTGGCCGGACATTTCGAATCTATAAACGCAATGCCCAAGGGAAATTGCGTAATAAAAAATTATAATAAAGAAACGCTATTTAAAAATCAGCGCCATATTTACTCAGCACGTAAATTAATATGATGTTTGAGCTTATTAAAGAATAAACTACTTGCAAATGAATATTTTCATGGCAAATAGCTGATATTATTTTTACAGAGAACCTTAACGTTACAAACAAACTTTTCTCATTCCTATCACTGTCTTGTAACCGGGGGCCACAATAACGCCTCCATCTTCAGGGAAGACGACCTCCGACTCTGAATTGATCAGAAATTTGATGCCTGCTGAATCCGTGAGGGGTGTATAATCGGACTGACCAATGTCCAACTCCAGGATCAAACCATTTTTAGGACCAGTTTTAGATGTGTGCCTAAAGATGAATGAAATGAAATTCCTTGTTCCTTTGAATCGGAAAAATATGAATGTTCTTGATCTTAGTGTTTTAGTTGATCGCTGATCTGGGCGTTTTAGTGCTGTTTAATATTATCATTAATATTGGAGACTAATTTTGTCATTAGTATTGGAGATTAATATTGTCATTAATATTGTCATTAATACTGGAGATTAATATTAGTAATTAATCGTGGAAACTAATGATGACGTTTAATATTTGTGCTTCGAGTTAATCATCTAAAACTAAATAACAGATTGAACTATCCCATACTGAACTATCAGTAAATAAAAGATTTGATATTATGATATAAAAGGTTCGAAAACCATAACCATTAGTGATGCAATTAAACTACCAACAAAAGGATGTATTATTTATTTCAAAAGTTTAGCAGTATGTATATCTACTAGTGAAGGGGTCGACAACCTGCGGGTCATTCGATGTAAAGGTGCGGCTCTTTAATTCCATGCGCAAATATTAATAATTATAAAGGTGTATTTTTAAAACTCCTGTTGGTATGAGAACCGTCCGTCTTTAAGGGACGATGGCGTTGGCTACTGCTCCAACCTTCTCCTGGCTCTTCTCTCTTCACTCCTAGTTGTGAGGGTGGCTTCCGTAGCTTGAGTGCCCTCAAGCACCTTGGACCAGCAGTGGGTGCACTCCTCAGCAATGACTTCCCATGTTTTATGGTTGATGCGTAACAGTAACATGTTTTTCTTGCAGACATTCTTGTAGCGCAGGCAGGACTCTTGGAATGAGCTCCAAGCACCATCCTGTGGACATGGCTCAACGACAACGGGCGCCTCTCACGCAGCATTGAGTGCGTACTTAACATATGGCTCCTTCTGAGTACCTCCACATTTGTGATTTTTTATTGTCACTTGATGTGTAGGATCGTACACAAGCATCGCAAATCGAAACTGTTAAGCCACACTGGTTGCCATAAAGAAGTGTTCTAAGCACACAGGTCTGGTGCACAGTGATTTTTGTTCTATCAGTGAACTGCGCATAGTTCCACACTTTGATTTAGCCTTGCCATTAACTTACCTATTCCGGTTTATAATTATATTGATTCCCTTAACAGTTTGCTTGGTGATGTGACTGCCAAGGTTGGTTTAATCCTCGACAACATCCAAGTTGTTTAGCTCAATGGAGATTTCTGTGAGGCAGTATATAATAATGTTGGTCTTTTTGAGGCTTATCGATAGACCGAATTCCTTGCATGTTTCTGAGAATGTATTGACCAGTTTTTGGAGTTCTATCTCTAAATGAAGAAAAAAAATGTTTCGCGATCTGTATCTTAAAATTGCTATGAGCTCAGTTTGAATTTTAGATTACACTTTTTAAAAACTTTTTTTTCACACCTAGTTCTGGGAATACTCGATCGTACTTGGCAAGCAAATGCATTGGTTCTGGAATATTGCCTTTATTTGCAACAGTATTGTCCTCTCTGTGACAGCAAAAGAAAACACATTTAATTTTGCCAGGATTTAATAATGTCAAATATTCTAACAAAAACGTCCTGTCACTTTATTTTATTTTCTTTTACAACTTATTATTGTACTTAGACTATTTTTTCCCCAATAACTGATCCTTTTCAATTTTAAAAAACTTTGGAAATGTTCATGGGTGGCTACGTTTGGATATGAGCGTGCAAAGTTTTAATTTTACAAAGGAAGCAATTTTGTTAATTATTTTTGTTGATGCTTCAAATCAAAAGACATTAAAATAAACCATGTAAGTACGCCAACAGTAGTTTCATTGCGTTAAAATTAAATTTGAATCATTTATATATACCAGAACCATATTTTGATACTCGTACACAAATTCAGCCCCTATGTTTTCCATTTCAGTAGCGTTAGTATCAGAAGACTTTACATTCATAAGGAACTTTGAAAGTCTGGCATTAGAAACGTTAACGTCTAAATATAGTTTCTTTATTTCTTTGAAATTTTTATTTTTTAAAACTTTATTTTAACAATTTTCATTTTAAAAACTAATTAACGGGGACTTTGCCGCCCTTCCCCTTACACACAATGTGCTCTCCGAGGTTTCGTTTGCCTCATGTTTCGTGTTTTGCTTTTACATCAAGAGTGGCTGTCAAATTTTAAGAATAATTTAAGCTAACACCACATAAGTGTTACATTCTCGTATTACTTATGTACTTTTCAGTACAGTAGCATTAGTATCAGAAGAATTTATATCCAATAAGGAATTCGAAGTTTTTTACGGTTGAAAAGTTCACATACTTGAGGATTGTTTTTTATTTTATTTTCCATTATTAATTTTTTATTTGGTTTTTCTTTTACTTTGATAAAAATCTCAACTTTCTTATATTTTTTTCTTAGAAGCTAATTAATGACCAGGAATTTGCCGCCCTGGCAAAGTGCCGCCCGGGACTTTGCCCCCCCATTCGCCCCCCTCGCCACGCCACTGCTAGATCACATGCCCCTCAGCTTGTGAGGCGAGCGCACTCTTGACTTCACTATCCAGCCGAAAATTTGAAATAAAATTGTTAACTGCAAACGAAACTAAAATGATAGCCTTTAGTTTGCATAGTAAACTAAACGTTTTATAAATATTGAAAGAGGAAGAAAAACATAATAAAGATTCAAAACTTTGCCACGACTTTTATAATGCTTGCCTTATTTAAATTCACAGAAAATTAATAAATTTCAAATCGGGTTTTTGTTTTTGCTTTTGTTTGTTTGTTTATTTGTTTGTTTGTGTGTGTGTGTGTGTGTTTGCGTGTGCGTGTGCGTGTGTGCGCGTGTGCGTGCGTGCCATGTTGTATTTATTATTATTATTATTTATTTAATTTTTTTTAAAAATATTTTTTCTTGGAAAATATTAATAGTTTTACACCGTTCTTATATCGTGAAAATGATTTACTTAAAGACACCAATCCTCCATTCTGACAATAGATAGGGTGCATCACAGTCTTAACTATTAAAATAGATTATTTTAAAATGAATACAGCCATTGGAGAGGCAAGAGAGTTCAAGATAATCATTTTATAAACGTCCCCATATCAAATGGACAAGCCACAAGCATGTCCTCAAGTTGGTGGCCCACATCTTTACGTTCATCGTTATTGTATTCTCTCATTAAAGTGTCCATGACGATGTCCGCATCAGAATCTGAAAAATTCTGTTGAAGGTACAACAATAAACTATTTTGTTGAGTTTATTTCATAATCGTTTTATAACCAGAGAACAATAAATTTTTTAAGTGATGGGCTTTTTATGTGCAATTTACGTTTGCACTAAGACCTCATTTCTGAGTAAGGTCACTATGACCTCATTTCTGAGTAAGGTCACTATGACCTCATTTCTGAGTAAGGTCACTATGACCTCATTTCTGAGTAATGTCACTATGACCTCATTTCTGAGTAAGGTCATCTTTCTTTTCAGCGTCTCGTTTTTCTGCTTTAAATTAAATCTGAAGAGATTTTCGAAATTATACATTTTTTACAATTCTTTGAAAATATTCTAAAAAACTAAAGTATGTTACAGATAAGGCAGCGAACAGGCAAAAAAAAAAATGTTTTCTTACATTAGGAGCCATTAATTCAATGCCTATGTACTTAGTCAAAAATGAACTTACATAGAAATAAAACATAGGTTTTTAAGAAATATAGGTTGTCCCAAAAAATGAATACACTCTATGAACGACCATGACACCAACATTTATTATTTTACAGCAAAGTTTCATAAATCTAAATAGTGTGAAGAAATGTAGAAACCAGCCATTTATCGAAAGTGTTCAAATTGATGGCCATTGTAGTCCATATACAGCTTACGATGCTCGTTGGTGAAATTCAAAACGTTCTTAATTATTTCTATTGTATTTATTAGCGAGCATTATCAGTTGTGCATGGAACACAATGGCCATCAATTGGAACAATTTCAATAATTTCTATAAATAGTTGTGTTAGTGTCATTTAAATACTGTAGTGTATTTTTTTTTTTTGCTTCACCCTGTATACTTATCTTTATGTTAAAAAAGGAAATCGCTTTTGAATAAGATTTTAAGAGTAATAAATAACAATGTTTTTAATATTCAAAGCTCTATATTTTAGTGATTTTATTTAAAAAATGTAGCTGATCAACTTAACCATATTTGTTTTATTTTTATATATATTTTTATATTAACAATGAGACTGTAACATGATTAAATAACTTATAACAACCGAGATGTACTTATTGAAACTCGAATTACTGACCTGCAATGCATAAATAGCATCCTTTATTTTGTCCGCTTTTGACATTCTAATACGATTAAGGTTGCAAATGGTAACAGCGGGAAAAGCAAGTCTTGGTTGGTATTCTATTGAAACTGTTGTTGTGATGGGGTAATCATATAATTCTCTCAAGGTGACGGTCAGTTGAAATGTGGCCCAGACCGTGCTACTCAACACAAGAAAAAACCAAAACATTCTTCTAACGAGACTTCTGCTGCCTACGGCTCTACTCATGCCGTGCATCGTTGTATTCTCACCAAACTTGGTGACTACGTCTTTAACTGTGAGTTTACTTACTTTACGTTTCGTTTCCATCATTTCCATTTCTGCACTTTTATGTTTTAATATATGATTGATTAGTTGTGATATTGACCTGAACTAAATGAGTTATTACAATGTAAACACGACGAAACGGCTATTTCATATAACCGAAAGTATGAAACGGCATGAAGTTAGGTATATGTCTTGTGCTAACTAATATCACAAAAAATATTATAGAAAAATTTATAATACTTAATTTTTTTTTTAAACACGTAAAAAACCAAGTTTTTGACCATAAATCCTTTATATACGAGACATTACTATAAGGATGTTCATTAAAATACGCAGTGCAAGAGAATCCGAAAATACAAAATTCTAGTTATGTCTCGTAAAACATGTTTAATATAATGCGCACCGATCATGAATATATTTAGCGCATTTTCGAGAAGTCGAATGCGCTATTGCACCCGTTTTGTCCGTCTGTCATCACCTTTGATCACAGCATCCATAAGTCCTAGACCCATGATGTATATATGTTTTTTGTATGTCCTGACCTGCCATTTGTGCATCAACACTCAGTTACTCGATCCGTTAAAAAACCCCGTTAAAACTACCAAAAAACTTTGCGAATCGAGAGGTAACACTGGCGCAGGGAACGGCCGCCATTGCCGGAAATCGAATACATCATTTTTCAAGCATTCAAGAGTGGTGCGAAGGCGTGCAAAAGAATTAGTTTGTTTGTTTTTTGTTTTTTTTGTTGACGTCATTAGAATATGTGTAAAAGTTTAGAGAGTTTTACGTCATCATTTGTGGTGACTTGTAGTTAGATTAAAGAGAAAATAATTTTTTTTAAAATGTAAAGAAATGACTTTTAAATAAAAAAAATGGTCAGGTATATTCATTGCACAAGAAAATTCATAAAAATATGTCTAAAATCTAAACACAATTACTGATAACTACATAATGCTGATATCTAACATAAGTACTGATACATAATACGAAAATGCGCTAACACGTCCTGAGTTCCAAAAGGGACCAGGCTTAACATGATTTTTTTTTAAAGTGATGTCAATATAAGATGCACCTTATTGAGCTACAGGGAAGGTTTTTGAACATAATACGCACCACGATACTCTATCTCAAAAATGAACATGTTACATAGAAATAAATAAAATAATCCAAAAATTCAATAATTTAATTACAGTATTTTCGATCGATCTGAAATTTTTATACGTCATTTTTATGTTTGGCACCTGTCCGCCTGCAAAATTTCAGCTCGCTAGCTTATGAGGAAGTGGGTTAAAAATCGATCCATTTTTTTCGGCATGCCATCAAGGGCTCAAGAAGACACCACGAGTAAATATAAAGGATTTTAAAAAGCAGACGAAAAATGAGACTAAAGCTATCTTATCTATAAGAAATTCGCAACATAAAAACATAGTATATCATGCATTTTCGTAGTATAGTCGTTAAAGCATCTGCCTAAGGTCCCGGGCCATTGGAAGCCCTATCTGAAACATTAGTTTTTAATTTTAAAAAATCTTTACGTTTGTGTCCGTTCTCTTACCCATTCTTTGCAAACATGACTTCGCAACATGGCTGTAAACTTTGCTTCTCAACATTGTGATAAATTCTACGACATGCTCTCTGTTGCTTTTAGTAACGGAAAAGTACACTTTCCTCAACAATATGCCCAGTGCATGAATACTTGAGGAGTATATGGTAGCGTGGCCGAAATTATCGCGATGTCCGAGTTACTTCCCGCCAGTATCATCGTTTACTTTCGAGTACGTCCTCATACCTCTTTTTCAGTAAACAATCCCGACCAACACTGGTCTATATATTTAATCTTTTTCGGTATTTCCGATCATGGCCATTATGTAGTTCTATTACCTCTCACACGTGATGACTTTCTGGTGCTATCTATTAATAACGTCGATGTGTCCACACAAATTTCTTTGATTTTTATGATTTCTTCGTGTGTAATTGGTGCCTGTTCTTCTCCACGTTTCTTTGCACTATCGATGAGTACGCCGTTGGACGTATCTAGTTTGTTTTTAATTTAACGAGCTCCCCGAAAGACAAACTATGGAATCCAATGACGATTAAAATTTGCAACACAATGAGTGCCATGTGCTATTTGATTGACAATCCATGAAGAATTTATGGTTTCTCATAACACGCCAGTCTTATTAGGCAGACACCTTAATTAATCTGGTGTGGGGAAATATGCCCCGTATCTAAAGATTCGTTGACTTGTCATTTGTCTAAAGTCTACTATTAACATGCTTCTAATTTCCAATCCACATTTATGTGGACATCATTTTTTAGCTATACTGCGTAGATATCTACACACCTACTTCATTAACTACTAAAGTATTTAATACTTAAAATTAATTAGACAAACTTTTTAAAACGAAATTATCATGACAGATCAAAACAGAAGTTTACAAGTAATCAGAACACCAAGCATTTTAAATGTTTTCTTGAAATTAATACAATGTTTATAATTTTCTTTAAAAAGTACGAAACACCCGATAAAATGATTAAATAACTATTCTTATCACAGTATGAAATGTTTAAATACCTTATTACCACAGTATAAAATCTTAAATTTTAACACATATAGCACATTATGAAATTTTGAAATTTAACACTAAATTAATGTTGCTGTAAACAAATAAACTAACACAAATGCTCTGTTCTTTATGCAATGAAATAAATTTCCGTAGACAATATTTAATTATTGAAATTTTAAAAATTCCTCTTCAGACGGCCCACTCACACCCCAAATCGGATCTGACGTCCACTTGGTGGAACTATCTGTAATGGCGCAAGCTGAGCTAGGACGTGCCATTTTGTTGCTTGTAACATAGTAATCCAACACGACTGTTATGGGACATGTATTTGGGTTTGGGCATAATTACACCTATTATTGCTCCCGACATTATGAACTATCTCAACATATCGTAAAGGTTATAGTTGAGCTTTTCGCCTAGGGATCCTGTATGATGTACGCTGGTTTAAAAATAAGTTAAAAACAAAAAAAAGTAGCAGCAATTATATCATTATCCCTGGTATGCACTTAACATCAAAAGTTTTTTTCTCTTTAAATTTCATTTCATATTAAGTTGAAAAAGTCACAACGCGTTACCTAGCCTGTAAAATACAGTTAACTTAATTTTAGAGACTAGGTTCAATAACTCTAGTCGTACAGAGGCTCTCAAATGTTCCCTTATAACGATCACAATAAGATAAAAGTATCATGACCTTAAATAAATCTTTCTAGCTACATTTTCAAAAAAATAATAGTAATAGTAAAAAATCCTGTTATTATGTAAAATGTGACTCAAACTTTACTCTGTATCTTCTTTTCCCCCGTCACCCCACATGTATACATTATGTTTAATCAATTTTTTTCTCATGTAAACAATTTAAATAAATCATCATTTCTGTATTTGCAAACTAAAATATACCACATTTTTTTGAAATCCCAAGAACTTTGAACCCACCCACAGCGTTATTTAAACTAAGCGTTAAGGAGTCCGCCAGACAATATTGCATCCAGTGTTTGACGTCAGAGATTAATTATAGAAATCAGAGCTATTAAATAACCGAACTGGCCGAAAGCCGAATTTTAAACCTAAAATTAATTACCTTAAAATAAAGAAAGATTCCACTTTTAAAATTATTTACAATAATCGGGACAGGAAGTTGCGATTATATATATATATATTTACACACATACACATATATATTAAAAATCTTATAATGTTAAAAGTATTTTTATCATGTTTTGCTCGCTGGCCCTCGTTTATTTGCCCTTATGTGCATGCCTAAGACAAGCAGTTTCCCAAAATTTCTCTTCAATGTCAGCATTGGGAAATTTTACTACTTCTCTGGATCTTTTGAACCAATCTTTTTAACCAGGACTTGAATAAGATTGAAGACCAGTTCCAACAGCTCTACGGCTGTGAGGAGAGAAAACCCCAACCAAAGCCCGAGCTGACCACCAACGTCACTGATGACCTTGTTCCAGTCATATGCCGGTTTGGATCTCAAGACTTCATAGTTGAGGGCCTCGTAGAAAATCTCAAGCTTGAGAAAATTCTTCCTGATGTGTTCTTTTGGATCACCAATAAATGTGTAGGTCTTGTTCTTCTCTGTAGCTGATTCCTTAACCTTACGGATGTAGCTCTCTATGTAGCCATCTGTTGGCCAAGCTGCTTGGGAAATAATAGTTCTATATGATATCTGGTCACACTCTGGGGGGCAACGCTCTGTACAACCAAGACGGTCCAATTGGAAGTCTAAACTCACATCGAAGATGCACTTCTGGAAAACCTGACCATCACAGAATGGGACTGTGCCATTGTTTTTATTTTCAGGCTTTACACCCGTTATTCTAATGAGTTCATCAAGACTACCAAACATATCAGCGTCGTAACATCCACATCTCTCGTACAGCCTCGCTTGAAAACACGATTTCCTACAAGCGTTTTCTGTGTACGTGTAGCCCCAGACTGAAAACAAGTTCATGCCAGAGTGGTCATCGGCGTTGATACAATTTCCGTAAGGAGCAGGAAGTAGATAATTCTCTACCTGTTGTATGGGTGAATAATAAGTAACAGTTGTTAAATATTTCTTTGATTAATTTTTAGGAAATGAAGTGGATAATATTTGTAAAAAAAAACAACCTTTTTAAAAAAAAAGAATTAAGATAATAGCAGGAAGAATTAAATGTTTAAGTCTGATACTCAAAAGTTGTGTTCATTTTCCTTAGACATGAGCTCTTCAAAGAGACATTGGCCACAGGATAGTCATTTCTGTCTTTAATCTAATTTTTAAAACAATTATCTCAAATACTTATATTGACGGAGCTCCGTAACATTCCATACATTTAAAATGCATTAACTTTTCTGTAACTTTGTCAGAGTCCTGGTAAAACTAGATGATGATCAGATGAAGCCTTCAGATCCTTACGTTATTTGTACGCCTTGCAGAGACTGTTTGAGTGTTTAAATGTTCAATGTATGTTTCTGTATTATTTTAAGAAAACATATTATTTTGTGAATTTTATTACAGTTATAGACAGTGGCCAAAGTGATACACGCATTTGCCTTACATATAAATCGGCCAGTCGTTCACAGTTAATATTTCTCTCTCCTAAACCTGGTTGCAAAAGTTCTACATAGCAATGTTAACTTATAAATATTAAAATTAAGATATTCAAATATCATCTTTATATATCTACCTGGAAATATCTTCTAGTTGAGCTTGTAGCCTACTGTTGGACGTTTCATTTTTACACACAAAAAATTCCTTACTATCGTTTGATGTGTCGGGCATTGCATGATATTTCTATTTATTTGGCTACTTTCGTTGACACACAATTAATAATAATTCTAGAAACAGGAGCTTTTCCTCACAACATAATATTTGAGATGGCATCAATGGCCCTGAGTTACGACAACTCTTATAGGTCCCTTTGGGGCATCTCTCGGCAACTCCCACCTCTCCACCAAGAGGCGTTATTGACCGGGGCACGCCCAACAAGGTCCCCTCTAAGAAGTGGCCGTCTGGGCAGGGTTAAGTTCGCTCGAAGCTCACTGTCCTGCCTCTCAAGGGGGTTTCCTCCCAAAGGAGGATGTGGATTTGACCTACTTCGACTCGCCATTGCTGCGGCGCCACCACGGAACTGAGTACGGGTCTATTTACCTAGGACTGTCGCAAGATAATTCCTTGTGTGATTTTTACACATGACCTCTTATGCCTGGAGCATAACCTCCCCCTTCCAAACCCTGAATATATTAATGTTTTTACTCAAGCCAATCTTAATTGTCCCACTTGCATAACAAGTGACGAAAATGGTAAGTGATCATTTCGTAATGTACTCATTCACAGGCCAAAACACTTTGGAAGCTTAATGCAAGCCTTGGGGTTACCCGATTCACATCATTAAGTGAGCACGGTGCCTTTTTAGATATTTTATTTATTAAATAACAAGGAACCTCGCTTAATATGAATGGTATTGGCAATACAGTGTGTCTGCTTAGAAATATGGAGGATGCTTTTAAAGTTTCATGATTAATCTAATGAAGAAGATAACAAGGCATTGAAGTTTAAATGTAATTTCTTTTTGAAATATATGTTTCACGTGTTTAATACTATTCATTTACGTTTTATGCAGTTCAAATACCTGGAATTAAAATTTTTACAGGTGCATTTAAAAATAGATAAAAAGAGTTCTGTATGTGTAATGTCTAATGAACAAATACACAATAATAAAATACATTTCAGTCCATTGTCCATATTTCCAGCCAAAATAGTATATAATGTTTAGAAAGTGTAAAGCTTCTAACCTTTCTAAGTCCTATTGATGTCTTGTATCCAGGAGCAACAGTCATGCCTTCATCCTCAGGGAAAACGACCTTTGAACCGGCATAAATCAAAACTTTTATGCCTGCAGAATCTGTTATAGGTGTGTAATTGGACTGATCAATGTCCAGCTCCAGAATCAAACCATTCTTGGGACCAGGCTTTGTCGATTTCCTGGGAATGTTTTCATTGAAACAATCGTTGTGTCTTAGTTGTATGCATATATATTAAAACTATAGGAAATGTTTTTTTTATTAATATATTAATTACAGTAATCTGCGTGTTTGTATTTAGGTATTCATTAGCATAATCCGTGTGTTTGTATGAATGTATTCAGTACCACAATTAGTGTGTTGATATTAACATACAAATGTGTTGCAATTCTTGTATCGTCTGATTGAATCGATGGTAAGAAAATGTTCCTGTCATTTTGATTAAAAAAGACAATCTAATTTTTTAACTATTGCTCATAATAAAGGTATCTGTGAGAAACTTTTGGCTTCAGTTTTTGTCCACTTTATTCCTCGGTGTTCTTTTTTTTTCGGAATCGGAAGCATGGGTTTTCTGTGCATTCTTCTCATATATTAAATATTTTACAAATTATCCGACGACCAACTCCTTTTGGACTGGTTTATTTTTTCAAATTCCTTTCGTATACGGCCTTCGGTATTGCTGTTGTCGGGGACATGGGGGAAATACAAGCAAGACCCAGTATTTGTTTCATGCAGAGATCTTGATAAATGATGACATGTGTGATAAAATGTAAAAAAAAATATTTAAAGAGAGTTAGTAGAAGGAAGATAATCCCTTTTCCATGAGAGTTACTCAAAAAAGAAATCTGGAAACATGAGCATTTGGTTGAAGTTTTAAAGAATTTTATTTTGTTGGTTTATTGATTTCAAACTGAAAGCCTTCTTTTGAAAGTTTTATTTTCATTTGACTTAAGGAATTCACTTTAAATAAATGTTGTATGAAACTGATAGGTGTATTGCTTAGTGTATGATTTTAGGAAAGCAATGTCATTATACGTGGTATTTACACAGTCGGTACTAAAATTCAGAGGCGTCGCTATGGTTGGTGTCACCTGGGGTGGTAGCTCATGGTGTCCCTCCTCCCGACTTAAGGCACCGTCCATAAATAACGTCACGTGAGGTTGCCGATTTTTATCCCCCTCCCTCCTCGTCATACTTTGTCACAAAAACTTTTTTCCGCTGCATGTTGCTTTTTATTTTGTTTCATTTCAATATGCTTTTAGTGTATATGTGCTTTCTAAAATCGTTACACGCGTGAAGCCATTAAAACGTCTTCAAACAATTTGTAAGCAATTAAATACTTAAGTGGAACTTTTATTTAAAGTTGTACTTTTTTTTTATGTGACGTCACATTTTTTAAACATACCCTCCCCCTCGTCACACATCGTCACAGATGCGTGACCCCCTCCCCCTATGGCGGATGCAAAGGGGTGGGCTGAGCGGGCTAAATCCAGGGGCCCCAAGAATTTAAATGTTATTATAGTCTATAATAAAGATAGGCTAATGTTTATATGAATCCCTGAAAATGCCCTGGACAGCCATACGGTAATGGTGCAAATATGAGTAGGAAGTATAACTGGGTCCAGGCTATTCTTAGTGAGAACAGCAGTGCTGCTCTTTATGTGCCGTTCAAAGCTCATTCCCTTATTTTGGTTGGGGAAAGTGCAGCAGGTTGTCCTGCTGCAGTAAGATTTGTTTTGTCCTCTGCAAAATATTTATACCTGACTTGTTGCGTCTACTCATCGTTGACACTTACTTCAAAAACGCATGAAATTGATACCCGTTAAAAAAGCCTTGCGTGACACAAGGTGGTAAGACCGACATGAAGCTGTAAGGTTTGTTAATAAACCATACCATGACAATATTGCAGCACTGAAAGGATTAGCAACTAACAAAATCAGAACACGTGGCTGTTGACTTTAAGAGAACAAGACATTTGTAGTCAACTAGTGGATCGAATTCGAGGTCTGTTGGCTAAGACATTGTATATCAATGGTCAGCAGTGCGTATGAAAAGTAATAGGCACAAAACCAATATCAAACAATTTGGAGTACGATTAACTATTTTAAATGAACTAAATATTTCAATTAATTGATTATCATTAATTTATTTTATTTGATACGTGCATTATCAACAGAAATAAATTTTTAAGTTCAATCAGACCAATGCTACTTTTGTAAACACAATATCTAGACACTGTCAGATGGACGGACCAAGCAAATTAAAAGCACGTAAAAACAAAGGTAAATTAAGGAAAAGGTTAGTTGGGGGGGGGGGGATCTAAGCATATAGTCGTACTTAGCTGATAGCCGTACTTAGTTCATAGCCGTGGTGAATACTTACAAATCAAAGTTCGCAGTTCCAAATGTAAAGCAGTTACCAATATTGACATTGCTGCTCAATATAACATTTTGCACTCTACATGGTCTCTGTAGTTAAAAAAACATAAGAGAATTAAATCTTTAATATAAGTAGACACATACTCTCAAATTTGTAGTAAACAGTTTTATGTTATCTCAAAACAAGCGATTTTTCAGTTGTGGGAGATGACCGTGTGTGTGTGGGAGGGGGAGGGAGTGGGGGATTATTTAAAAAGTTCCCTTTCCCCAAATTTCTAAGTCCAACTTTCCTTTGAATAAACTTTATTTTGAGTTGTTTTTTATTTTTATTTTTTGTTGTTGTTGTTTTTGTTCTCAAACAAGCAACATACAAATAAATGTCCATTCCCATGAGCGGTGCTTCTTAATTTTACAGGCCCATATAGTATAAATGCGTCATGTCCGCTATACAACATCCTTAAATTCCGATAAATCCGTGCATTTCCAACTACGTGCAGACCAGAGCGCCTGCTCTGTGTGGACTCAGAGCTGAACTCCACATCGTCATTTTAAATTAATTAACTTGTCAAATTATTACATCTTTAAAATAATACGTCCATTTCTTTTCGTCTGTGATTTAGATAACGTAAAACTGGCTTTATTATTTTGGCTTATCAAAGTAACTTTATTCTCCTTAAAAATATTGGTTTTATTTTGTGTGAATCTATTTAAATAACTAAGCTGACTGAAAGACAACTATGACTGGCTAAGGTCCACACTAGGTATAGTATTCCTTAAAATCCACGGTATCCGATGAGTGTGTCTGTTTTCGTTACATTAAGAGACGCCAGATGTGAGGGCCGGAATCCAAAAAAAAAACAAAAGTCTATTGTAAAAAAAAAAAAAAAAAAAGTCCTTCTTACACAAGTGGGCAGCTTTAAAAAAAAGATACTTCAAGTAAAAGAAGACATAAACTGGCTTAAAATTTCTCATTTGGTAGTTATCAATTTTCATTATCAAAAGTTACTCGATCTATTACTTTATCAGTTCTTTGGCAGATAAATAATTAAAAGTGTATTTGTTCTTTCTAAACAAATCATAATTTCCACTTACAAAAATAATAATTAAAGAAAATATGTCCTAATGATAGACATGTTAATGTTACAGGTAGTTTTTGTCTCTTTAACTCACAAGTGGGATTCATACTACCGAAAAAGCTGGGGAATCTATAATGTTTTCCAATAACTGATTCCTTCCTACATCTAACCCTCATTCTCTATATCAACCACAAAAATTCTGATTTCAGTAGCTCTTATAATGATAAACATTTTAAAATACCATAGTGAATAAAACTTTAAATTAGAATTTTTCAAAGACCTCTAGGAAAACATAGTAAAAGCTTTTTTTTTTTTTTTTTTTTTTTAAATAAAAAAATAAATATGCTCTGTTAAAATTTTGCTTTTTAACTAATCAGATTTTTCTTAAACATTTTTTTACGCCTTAACACATATGTTAATATATATTTTTGTCACGATCAAGTTAAACTACTTTTAGAATGTTTACCGTATCAAACCTGCAGTCAACCAACATGTCTACAAGCTGATGTCCTACTTTCTCCCGCTCTTCGTTTGTGTATTCTCTCATGTATGTATCCATAATGGCGTCTCTCTCCAACGACGATGTATTCTTGGAAAAGAACTCAATCAATGAAACATGATGTCAAGTGTGTCCAGGGTCGGCCCGCGGGCAAAATACGGCCCCGTTTAAATTTTAACTGGCCCTCAGCCTAATCTTTACAAAAATTAATTGATTTCTTACTTGTTTTCTGCAAAAACCACCCTATTTTTATAAAAAGATGTTATGAGAACAAAATATGATGACGTCAAAAGCATGGCGTTTTATTTTTAGTCTGCGCTAGTATTAATCACGAAAATTCGATGAAGTTATTTTTACGAAATTCAATGACGCTCGATGGCAAAAACCCATTCCGCAATATTATTTTGTTTCAAACACGAGGAAAGGAAACGTATGTGGAGTTGGTGTACTTAATTTTTTTTAAATTATGATTTTTTTTACACAACTTAGGCTCTTTTTATATTTCAAAATAATGTTCATTATTTAATACATAATATAAAATATATATCTTCCTTCCATAACATGATCATTATCTGCATGTATTGTAATTGAAGACGTTTATAAAGTCTCGAAAATCTTTGTAGTACTGTTAACTACTGCCCCCTTTTATCCCCCCACCCAAAAAAAAAAAGCACTCTTACAAATTAAAGACAGAAAAAGTCATATTATTAATTATTGAAAGCTTGTACTAAGTCTCAACGTATGTAAATTTTGGTTGTTATGTTAATCCAGCCCCCACACATTTTTACTTCATGGAATATGTCCCTCTTTGTAAAAAAAACTTAGAGACCCCTGATTTAAGTGAATAGAAATTTGAACTAACGTTTATCTAACAACTGATGACGTCCGATATTGATGAAGAGTTTTTACAACTCATGTTGGAATTATGACAGGTGTGAATTAAAAGGGCTCATATCTTAGATTTAAAGTTTACGAATAGATGTGACTGTAATATTTTATTGGTGATTAGAAGTCATCCTATTGATAAACATATTATTTTAAAAAATAATCTTTCTAAATCTTTTTGATAAGAAACGCTTACCTGTAATGTGTAAATCATGTGTTTTATCTTCTCCGCCTTTGACATTCTAATGCGATTTAGGTTACAAATGGTAACCGCGGGAAAAGTCAGCCCTTGCTGGTATTCGATTGAAACTGTTGTTGTGATGGGGTAATCATAGAATTCTCTCAAGATGGCGGTCAGTTGAAATGTGGCCCAGACCGTGCTACTCAACACAAGAAAAAACCAAAACATTCTTCGAGCGAGACTTCTGCTGCCTACGGCTCTACTCATGCCGTGCATCGTTGTATTCTCACCAAACTCGGTGACTACGTCTTTAACTGTGAGTCTACTTACTTTACGTTTCATTTCCATCATTTCCGTTTTTGCACTTAAATGTTTATATATTAGTTGTGATATTAACCAAAGTAAATTAATTTATTCAATGTAAACAAGACGACGTGAATATCGATTATATAGCTTAAATTAAGAAACACTAAGTTCTAAAGCAATCACATCGCTAAGAAATTCACAGTATGAGAATGTAAATCAAGAGCAATAAAACCTTTTGAAATTATGGTGCTAAAAAATGTTTTCTTCTTTGTTATATAAAAAAAATAATTTACCCACTTCCTCAAAATTCAAAACATGGAATCCAATTACGATTGAAGGTTGGATCTCAAGACTTCATAGTTGAGGGCCTCATAGAAAATCTCAAGCTTGAGAAAATTCTTCCTGATGTGTTCTTTTGGATCACCAATAAATGTGTATGTCTTGTTCTTCTCTGTAGCTGATTGCTTTACCTTACGAATGTAGCGTCTCTATGTAGCCATCAGTTGGCCAGGCTGACTGAGAAATAATGGTTCTTTATCAAATCTGGTCACACTCTGAGCGACGGAGCTCTGGAAATGAAAGTATTAACTCGGTTTATGAATAATGTATGGTACGGCGAGCCATTTTGTTGCACATAACTTAGTAATCAAATACAATTGTCATGGGAAATGTGCTTGAGTTTCGGCATAACTGCATCAATAGTTGCTCTGGAACAGGGCCACTACCTTAGCATATTGAAAAGGTTATAGTTGGAATTTCCGGCTACGGATCCTACACGATGTTTGGTCGATAGAAGATCTTTCCAGGAAATAACAAATCCGGTACATAAATTTACAACAAAATGTTCTTCAATATTTATATATATACTAGGGTATCACCCGTCATAAATGACGGAAGTTTTAAAAATCAATATATTTCAGCTTCAATCTCTTAATTTTGAACAAATGTTCATCAGAAAAAAATCAATATATAAAATATAAAAATTAATGTATGTATGTACGTTTGTCCTTTATAGCTCACTAAACCATTCATCCGATCACAATTAAAATGTAGTAGCTTCCGGGATAGTTTGTGTGAAAAAACCTTTTGAAAATTGACACTCATGGGGGGCCGAAATACTTAATTTTTATTTCTTATATGCGCTATATTCAAATTAGATTGGAAAATGAACGGATCTTGACCAAACTTAGTACATATATATTTTATAACCCACATTAAAATACCATACTGCGTTCAACCCCTTATGTCCATTCTTTTGGGGCGGAAGTTTCAAAAATAAATATATTTCAAATTCAATCTGTTTATTTTGAACAATGATCATCAGAAAAAAATGAATATACATAATATAAAAATTAATGTGTGTATTTATGTTTGTCCTTTATAGCTCACTAAACCATTCATCCGATCACGATTAAAATGTAGTAAGCTTCCGGGATAGTTTGTGAGAAAGAACCTTTTGAAAATTGACGCTCATGGGGGACCGGAAACCTTTAATGTTTTTTTTTCTTAAATGAGCTATATTCGAATTAGTTCAAGTTTTAGGTTCTTGGAAAATGAACTGATGTTGACCAAACTTAGTACATATATATTTTATAACCCATATTTAAATACCACACTGCATTCAACCCCTAATGTCCATTCCTTTGGGGCGGGGGGGGGGCCCAAAATCTTTTTTTTTGTAAGTGTTTAACACTTTATTTCCATTCTGATTTTAAACAACCTTGAAAGATATTGAAAGAAATATATATCTTGATTTCGATTGAAATAAACAGGTATTTTAAAGTTAATCTCTTGCGCCAATTGGGCCTGGGAGCGCTTATTGTTTTTGCCTATATGAGGTGCATACAACTTGTTTGGATCTTAACCAAACGTGGTGTATAATGACCTTGATAGTCTTTTTTAAAATTCTATGTGAAATTGAATCTTTAATCTTCATCTCCTCGGGCCGGGGGTCCTGATTCTCTTTTCGTAAACGTTTATTTTATTTCCCATTCTATGACATGGTGTCAACAAATATAGCTAATAGATTAAATATGATCATAATTGAAATGTTTCAAACAAATGTTTCAAAATTTACATCTTGCACCTACTGGGCCAGGGTACCCTTAATGTCATGTTTTGCTTATGTATATATAAATTTATATTGATATAAATCAATGTATGTATGAATGTTTGTCCATTAAAGCTGAATAAAAAATTCATCCGATCACGATGAAACTTTAGGAAATTGTTGGTTGGTCTTACGGATGGTTTGTGTGAAAAAGAAATTTGAACATTGACATTCATGGTGGACGGCGGTTCCTATTTGTTTCCATTTATATTTGTTATATACAAATTAGTTTATGCGTTTGCTACATGGAAAATTAATGGATCTTTTCCAAACTTAATACATACATACTTTATAGCCCATATTAAAAAACAATACGTGTTACTGTCTCGACAAATATCGATTATACATTAAATATGATCCAAAATGAAAAGAACAAATGTTTTAAAATTTACATCTTGCACTAAGTGGGCCACGGAACTTTTAATGTCATTATTTATCTAGATATATAAAAATGAAAGTATGTCTGTGTGTGTGAGTGTAAGTGTGTGTGAGTGTGTGCATGTCATTTATAAACCATGAATCTGATCGTCGTGAAACCTTTGGAGATAGTTAAGTACGCTCCCTGGATGACCACTGGCAGCATTGTGTCTTATATTTAACACTCATGGGGCGTCGTGTGCCCATAGTGTCAATTTTTGCTTACATGAGCTATAAAAATAGTTTAAGAGTTAGCTACAACCAATAATAAAATACTTTAGGGCTCTGAACTCTTAATGATCATTCCTTCGCGGCCAAGGGCACTACATGTTGTTGTTTTTAGCGCATTTTCGAGATGTCGAAATCGCTATTGCACCCGTTTTGTCCGTCCGTCCGTCCGTCCGTCTGTCATCACCCTTGATCACAGCATCCATAAGTCCTAGACCCATGATGTATATATGTTTTTTGTATGCCCTGACCTGCCATTTGTGCATCAACACTCAGTTACTCGATCCGTTTAAAAACCCCGTTAAAACTACCAAAAAATATTTCGAATCGAGAGGTAACACTAGCGCAGGGAACGGCCGCCATTGCCGGAAGTCGAATGCATAATTCTTCAAGCATTGAAGAGTGGTGCGAAAGGGTGCAAAAGAATTAGTTGTTTTTTTTTAAATGTAAAGAAATGACTTTTAAATAAAAAAATGTCAGGTATATTCATTACACAAGAAAATTCATAAAAATATGTCTAAAATCTAAACAAAATTACTGATAACTACATAATTCTGATATCTAACATAAGTACTGATACATAATACGAAAATGCGCTAACACGTCCTGAATTCCAATAGGTACCAGGCTTAACATGATTTTTTTTAAACCTATAAGTTTTTATTCCCCATTCAATTATTAATGATCTCGAGAAAAAAATGACAAATATATCCTATTTTGTGCAGATTAAAAATGAAAAGAGTTTCCAACTTTACATTTTTCAATGAATGGGGCAATAATAAATATGTTTTTGCTAATATGAGCAATATAAAAATAATTTTATGCGTTAGCTACTGTGCATATGAAGGGATCTTAACGAAAATTTGTATACACAAACCTGATAGCCCATATTAAAAGGCTATAGGGCACTGAAAACAAAAAAATGTAACTATTTATAAAAATGAATAACAAAGAACTGTTTATTTGGCATGAATCCTTTGAAGTAAAACTAATCACAGGATAAAAGAAAATATTAAAGTATCAACAGTTAATCGAATATACAATTCAACGTACATGTTTTAAGAATCTAAATTAACGCTTTCATTATTTTCAGCTCAGCATCATTTCCAGTTATGTAGGCTATTAAAATTTGGGCTGTGGAAATTATCGATAAATTTCACGATTAATCGGTAAAAAATTTTAGTAAAATTTGAAAGAAGTAGTTTTTTATAAGGAAAATAATATTTTTTAAAAAATCATTGTTTTTACTTAACAATAATGAAATTTAAATTCATTGACATTAAATTGAACTACTTATATTTAAATATATCTCTTAAAAATACTGCTATACTTCTTTTTAATTCAAAACATAAGCTATGGGCATTTTATGAAATTTTTAGTTTAATGACGTCATAAATCTAATTTATTTTATTAATTTTTGTTTTATTCATTTATTTCCAGTAACAATTTTAATCATTTTTGGTGCGCTGGTTTCTAAAATTAGTAGCGTCATCGGGACATAAATTGCAAATTATATATATTTTTTGAGTATTTTTGGTGCGTAGCTATCTAAAAATATTAGTGTGACGGACAGGACAGACAGACAGACAGACAGACAGACGTTACAAAACATATATTGAGAATTATATATATTGATATATATCATTTTATATAATATAAAGTTAAAAGAATGAAAAAGCGTTCCCTAACATAATACTATAAGATATAGCTTAATAAACTGAATCTAGTACAAAAGTTCTTAAACGTCTCCAAGTGATGACAACTAAAAATATAAGCTAAATAACTTGAAATAACAAATTTTGTTTAGCTAAAATGTTTGATTTAATACTGTCAAATCAATAATATTGTCTGTTTTATTTATTGTTGTAACATAAATTGTAACTCAAACTTTGCTCAGTGTCTACTGTTCCTCCGTCCCCTGTCCCCCAGCCCCAACAATCACTCTAAATGACTTGATCAGCTATTTGCGGTCATCCCCTATCAGGAGTTATAAACTGTGCTCTAGCGTTAAATTTTTTCAAAAACTTTGTTTTTCATACACTTTATATGTGTAATCATTTATAAATCAAAATGCATCAACATTTATTAACGTTTTTAATGGTTGATTTATTTTTACAATTGAAACGAGCCATTTCAAAAAATATCTTATCTGTTACAGACGCTCCTTCTATACAGAAGATTATTTCGTCATGCGTTTATCTATGGATTGTGTCTAGTCCTGCACTCTTATTAGAGTTTTAAATGATGATAAAGTTTTGGCTTTACTGGTTTTCTCAGGCAACCCATTCCACGCCGGACGGGAAGAAAGAAAACTTGTATGTGTTTGTTCTTGCATATGGAATAAGAAAGGTGTTTTTATCCTTATGTCTATCTGAGGGTTGTATTAAGTTTCCTCTGTGCTGTATTTCTAAATAAGAATTATTTAGAAATGTATAATTTTATGTATAATTAATAATTTACTCTTGGCTCTTCTATCCTCTAGTGTTTTAAGGTTTAATGATTTAATCAATAGTGTTACTCTTGTCAGTTTTTAATATATAGTAATGAATCTTGCAGCTCTTTTTTGAATTTGTTCTAGTTTATCAATGTTTTCTTTGGTGGACCACATCTATTGTAAGACTGAGGTGTACCTCATCTATTGTAAGACTGAGCTGTACTCCTTCTATTGTAAGACTGAGGGGTACCCCATCTATTGAAAGACTGAGGTGTACCCCTTCTATTGTGAATCTGAGGTGTACCCCTTTTATTGTGAATCTGAGGTGAACCCCTTCTATTGTGAATCTGAGGTGTACCCCATATGTTGTAAGACTGAGGTATACAATGAAAGATGCTTAACATTTACTATAGAAAATACGATAACATTTTATTTATGTAATCTATAAAAATATATCTTATAATATTTAAAAGATAAGAAGAATTAATATTCTATTTGAACGTCATTTTGTTCAGTCTTTGAAGAAATTATAACTTTTTTAATTAAGAAAAATCGAACACATAATTTAGCTTTTATCTTATCTTATCTTATGTTACAGACGCTCCTTCTGTACAGAAGATTATTGCGTCCTACATATTTCTATGGTTTGTGTTTAGTCCTGTATTCTTACTAGAGTTTTAAATGATGATAAAGTGTTGGCTTTCCTGGTTTCTTCAGGCAACCCATTCCACGCCCGAATACCGGACGGAAAGAAAGAAAACTTGTATGTGTTTGTTCTTGCATATGGAATAAGAAAGGTGTTTTTATCTTTATGTCTATCTTGATCTACATTAAATAAAAATAATTTCATTTCATTTGCTCCAAAACCATCTAATCCACTCTAAGCTTTTTTGTTAACAAAATCAAGTTTTAATATTTCTGCACTATTTTTGTGTGTTTTACAATCGAACTCGGCTATGTCGACGGCCGATGGGTTTCCCGAAAAGCGACGAGATAATAGGGTTGGCGAGATAACCGAGGTCAAGATAAATATTATTGTAAAAATGTGTGTTTTTATACTTGACGCGGCTTCAAGGCCATCTCCCTTTGATAACCAGGAAAGTTGGCATGAGACAGTGACACATGAGTGTCATGAGAGCAATGATGATTATTAGCTTTGGCAATGATTATGAGATGTGTCAATGATTTTATGCTGGGGAAACTATCAGGTTTTTCCCAGGGGTGCTATACTTTATCGCGCTGATCGTGACAACATAATATTTGTCCTTTGTTTGGGACCCAGACTACGTTTGACACGAGCTCTTACTCTCACATCCGATATGCCTGTCAAAATAGAGACAAGTCCCACAACTAGGCTTCATCAAAACATGGAGTCTCAGCCTTTGCACTAGCAAAACATCAATTCCCGTAATTTGGACTATGGGGGACTTTAATCTTCCAGGTATAAATTGGAAAATTATGCAATTGATAGCTACAAAACTCATAAAGAAATTAATGAACATTTCTTAGACACTATAAACAACATAAACCTAGAACAGATAGTAAAAAAGCAACTAGGAAAAATAAAACACTAGATTTATTCCTAACACACTGAACAGAACTAGAAATAGACTGCACAATAATTCCTGGACTGTCTGACCATGATAAAAAAATAAAATAAAATAAATAATATGCATAGAAGAACAATCTATCTTTGGAATTAAAGTTAACTTAATAAAACTACACCAATCAGCTGCTAATTTCCAACAAAATTTCTTAAGTAAATTCGGCATAGAAAGCCCCGTAGAAGAAATATGGAAGGTTATAAAATAAAAACAGATCTAAAAACTATAATGGATTAGAATGTTCCAACAAAATAAACTTCAAATAGAATTAATAAATGCTGGTTCAATTCTAAATTTAAAAATTTATGGAGACAAAAAGAGAACTTTTAAAAGAAATTTAAGGCTACCAATTTAGAAAGGATAAACAAAAAATACTCTAAAATTAAACACTTGACACAAAAACTTAGTCGAAACCTCCAAAATGAATATATAAACAATGTAATTACTAAAGATAACAATAAAAACTTATGATCAATTTATCATATCTTTAAAAAAATGGAGCCTACAGGTATAGCTACACTAAAAGGCTAAAATAAATTTAAAAAACTATAATGATAATGAGACTAAAACCAATATCCTTACCACGTATTTTACATCATCATTATCTGGCTCAGGCAAGAAAGAAATTTTAATAAATTAAAATAAAATGGTAGAAATAGGTAACATAAGTGTAGATGAGATAGGTATATATTCACTCCTAAAAAACTTTAAAAATAAACAAAGCTACTGGCCCAGATGAATTGCCTGTCAGATTACTAAGAGAATTAAGCAATGAACTGTCCCCAACCCTTGTAGTTCTTTTTCAGATCTCTCTAAATCAGGGTTAAGTTCCCCATGATAAGAAACTAGCTAACGTAACTCCATTCTTTATGAAAGGTGGTAAAAAAGATACTGGTAATTACAGACCTGCATCACTTACTAGTATCCCCTTTAAAATACTAGAACACATAATATACAGTAGAATAGTTAACCACCTTGACAAATATAATGTCCTATGCCTAGGGCTGTCAAAATTGTTGGAAAATGCTGCCCGGGTACCGTCAAACTTTTGTACGGGTACCCGGTTAACCCGTTCGAAACGTTACATAATTTTCGCCGTCATTACCAATATACTGCAATGCAACCTATAGCCACCATCAATGCAACTTATTGTGGCCATCCGTAAATGACGTCAACACCTTAACAAGCAAATGGCGAGTGGAAATAAGCTTGACGAATGACCTTTGTCAGGTCATGCCAGTTAGTTTATGGTTGGCAAGCTAGGGTGGTGCAGGGTGGGAAGTGGCAAGTGGCTAACCACAGTGCACATATTTCCAGATCAACAATGCGTCGCAGTTATCCCCGCAACTGAGGTTCATTCGCGTTGTTCTGATTTCATCATAAAGTAGTTTGTGTCTGTTCACCCCCCCCCCCTAACATTCTTTTCACTATCTATGAGCAAATGTGCGGCGTCGCGGGCATCAAGTTATAAATAAAGCAATACATTCTAAATTTAGAGTTACAACACAAAGATGACTTATACAACCCTCCCTCATATAGAAATAAGGATAAAAACACCTTTTCCGTATCAATAACAAAAACATAAAAATTCTCGTTCTTCCCCTCTGGAATTTGGGCGTGGATTGGGTTGTCTGAAGAGACCAAAGAAAACCGAAATTGTATCATTTAAAACTTTAATAAGAATACAGGACAAAACAAAAACCATAGATAAGCGTACGACGCCATAATCTTCTGTATATCATGAGCGTCTTATAACAGGTAAGATAAGATAATACATTATTTCCTAAAGGCTGATTGATTGGAATTAAACAAAATATATTGTTGATGGCTTTTTATGTCTAATTTATGTTGCACTTTGACCTCATTTCTGCGATATGTGCTCTTAATTTCCGGTGCTCTCTTCTTTAAATTTTTCATTTTAGCTCGTGGTGTCTGCTTATTTGCTTGCTTGAGTGCCGAAAAAAATTTGGTTTGATTGTTTACCCACTTCCCCGGATGCTGACGAGCTGAAATTTTGATAAAAATATTGTGTCAAAATTTCAGATCTATCGAACGTGCTGTAATTAAATTAATGAATTTTTAGATTATCTTTATTTATCTTTATATAACAGGTTAATGTTTGTGCTAGAGTGTCGGGGTGCTCATTATATTGAACAACCCTTCCTGTCGCACAATAAGGTGCCAATTATATTGACAATACTTTCTAAAAATATATTCTTGATCGGTGCGCATTAATTCAACATGTTTTACGAGACATAACTAAAATGTAGTATTTTTGTATTGTCTTGCACTGCGTATTTTAATGATATTTCTTTGAATGATATTTCGTTGAGTTATGTCTCGTATTTAAAGGATTTATAGTAAAAAAAAAACTTGTTGGTTTTTTTCGTTATTTAAAAAAAAAATTTGCTTTAAATTTAAAATCTATACAATTTTTTTGTACACGAGACGTTATGGAACATATTTAAGGATGTGATTTGTTGCCGCTATTGTTTTCAACTAGCAAAAAAGCAGAGTTTAGTAAATTAAGAACTTGTATTTCTATTGATAGGCTAAATACTGAACCAAAAAAATTCTTAAATACAATAGAACATAGGAATTTCATAGACATTATTATCTCGAACGAAAAAACAACCTTTATATTCTTATAATATGACCCATTTTTCAATCCATTGCGTACTCTAGGGGCAGTGAAGTAAACTTCGTAAGTTTATTAAACCACAACTAACGAGCAGGGGATGTGTGGCTAGCACAATGCCCGGATGCCTTGCCAGTACCGAGGCTCGCGACCAGTGACTCGAGTTCTTGCCACGGTTCGGCAGTCCAGCATAGCAATGATGTTGCTTCATTTGAAAAGTTTTAAATTTTTTTGATTTTAATGTTTGAATTTTCATCATTTTTGTTTTTGATCTACCACGAGTTTATACTATTATCAAATAACATATAACAAACGAAGTATTTTTAGTGAAACTCAAATTACTTACCTGCCGTGCATAAATAACAGATTTTTTATTTTTTCCGCCTTTGCCATTCTAATACGATTCGGGTTGCAAATGGTAACAGCAGGAAAAGCATGTCTTGGCTGGTATTCTATTGAAACTGTTGTTACGATGGGGTAATCATAGAGTTCTCTCAAGATGGCGGTCCGTTGAAATGAAGCCCAGACCGTGCTACTTAACACAAGAAAAAACCAAAACATTCTTCGAGCGAGACTTCCGCTGCCTACGGCTCTACTCATGCCGTGCATCGTTGTATTCTCACCAAACTCGGTGACTACGTCTTTAACTGTGAGTTTATTTACGCTCTCTTTGGCTTCCAACATTTATATTTCTGCACTTTAATGTTATAATATACGATTACATAGTTAAGATATTAACCTAAACTAAATGAATTTTTATAATGTATAAAAAAAAATACGACGTAGAAATTTATTATAGCTTTAATTTGAAACTACATTACGTGTCTTTAAATAACTTATGTCACACAAAATATTACAGCAAATTTCATATTTAAACTGCACATGGAACAATACAGGTTAAAATATATTATCGTTGAGAAATTCAGAATATAAGAATGTAATCTCCACCACGACCCAAACCAAAACTTTTTAAATTATTTGCTTCCAAAGTTTTCTTGTTTGTTGTATAATGGTTTTTAATTTACAGAACTCAAAAGACATACCATGAAATTCAATGACGATTGAAGTTAGCAACCACAATTAGTGTCACGTGTTATTGGATTGATAATTTAAGAATAATTTGGTCGACACTTTAAATTTATTTGGTGAGGGGGAAAATTCAATGCAGCCAGAGTTTTTTTTTACTCACCCTTTGTCTAAAGTCTACTATCTTAGGATCTTACTGCTCATTTCAAATCCACTTTAATGTGTACAGTTTGTTAGGATAGTTATGCTTCGTACAAATCTACAGACCTACTTCATTAACTACAAAAGTATTTAATAGTTACATTTAACTACATGTACTGTCACAAACAGAAGAAAAAAAATTAAAATTATTTATTTCATGATAGCTTTTGCTTTTATTTGCAGACATCCTGGAAAGAAAAACAATGGAATCCAATGATGATTGAAGTTGGCACCACAATAATTGGCATGTATTATTTACCAATAACATATTTAATAGACGAACAGTTTAAAATGAAATTATAAAGAGATTTTTTAAAAAAAAATATATTTAAAAGTGTTCTTGAAGTTTATGCAATCTTTGTAATATTCTTTTGAAACTACGACAAATCATATACAATTATTTAAAATATCAATGCCTAAAACAGTTTTTAAAAAATGCTTAAACTTAACATTGTAATTATCGCTTTATAGAAAGCTTAATGTCGACACACATATCACATTATGAATCTGTTGAAACAAAAAAACAACACACAAAATAATCATCACAGTAAAACAGCACCTAAGCTGGCAGAAATAGTTTATTTATATTCTCAATTAAAAGATTTCACGAAGTCAATATTTAATTAATAAAATCAGCTTTTGATTTTTTAAAAATCATTTCTAAATGGCCTACCAACCCCCCTTTCCTGATTTACCTTGAACTTGGGGGCAAGGGGGTATTGATAATAGAGCCAGCAGAGCTACGGCGTGCCATTGTGTTGCCTCCAAGTAATCTCTAACGATATTGGTATAGATGATTATAGATCTAATTTGTTTCAATAATTGCTCCCGAAATTGTGCACTTCCTCGAAAAGGTTATAGCTTGGCTTTCTATCCAGGGATCCCGTAAATGTTGAAAAGGCGTTTGTTTAACCCGTAAAATATAAATTAACTGAGTGGCTAATTTCAGTTAGTCTAGTATAACAAAAGTTCTCAAACGATGTTTGGTTGATTGAAAAACTTAACCATAATTCTTGGTATACAATTTTTCAACAAAAACTTATTTTATCATTATTTTACGTCATTTTATTTAATATTAAATTGAACAATTCACGAGGTATTTCCCAACCAGTAAAATACATTTAATTTGATTGAGTAACCAGGTTCAATTACTCCTGTCGTACAAAGATTCTCAGACTTTTCCAAGTAATGACAACCATAGATAGAACAAAGATTATTTTAAATAACAGATAACATTTTCATTTAATTTTTTGTTTAAATACAACCTCTTTATGTTCTGACATAGTTATTGTTTAATGTTAAGTGTAAGTCAAACATTTACTTACCTCACGTGCATTCATTTATGTTTTATCAAACTATTTGTTAATGTAGCTACAGTGGTGTAGCTAGGGATTTGGTGATCACGGGGCTTGTCCTGTTTGATAGGCCCTGCTTTTTGACATTCCTTTGGAGCCCCTCCCTCAAGTGGGGCCCGGAAGGACTTTCGACTTTGGACTCCGCCTACCCATCCCCTGGCTATGCCACTGCTCTACTTTGATTAAATCACTATTTCTGTATCGGTAAACAACTAAAAATATACAAAACGTTTGTAATACCTAGAATCAACTTTAAACCTGGTTAATGTTTGAGTTCTAAGTAAAAACATTGCCATGGTCGTCATTGTCTCTAGGATAAAGCACTTTTACCATAGAGAGCTTTTAAACGTCAGCCTGAAATGTCCCCCAGCCCCTGCAGACAAAATTATAACAACAAGCGCCTCTCGTCAATGTTTATAGCCGAAATATGATGGAATGATTCTTTCTTCCATGATGATCATATTCATAATCTTCATCGAAGTCAAAAATTAAAATAGTTTTTAAAAAATGATAAAACCAGAATCAGAATACACGGAGTATTAAGAAGGGTTCCAGTTTTAACATAAGTTATAAAAATCAGCTCATGAAGTCATGTTCTTGTTTAATTCTTTTTTTTTTAACCGTTATCCCTTTACCAATATTTTACCCTGTTTTGCACGTTCACCTTCGTCACATTACACTTATCATTTTCACAGGCTGTTTCATACACATAATCTTCAATGTCAGCATTGGGAAGGCTACATCTTCCCTGGTATATTTGAACCGATCTTTTTTAGAAATGTGAATTGAATAAGATTGAAGATCAGTTCCAACAGCTCTACGGCTGTAAGGAGAGAAAACCCCAACCAAAGCCCGAGCTGACCACCAACGTCACTGATGACCTTGTTCCAGTCATATGCCGGTTTGGATCTCAAGACTTCATAGTTGAGGGCCTCGTAGAAAATCTCAAGCTTGAGAAAATTCTTCTTGATGTGTTCTTTTGGATCACCAATAAATGTGTAGGTCTTGTTCTTCAGTGAAGCTGATTCCTTTACCTTACGGATGTAGCTCTCTATATAGCCATCTGTTGGCCAAGCTGCCTGGGAAATAATGGTTCTATATGATATCTGGTCACACTCTGGGGGACAGCGCTCTGTACAACCAAGACCGTCAAATTGAAAGTTTAAACTCAAATTGTAAACGCAATATCCAAAATTTGGTATGTCACAGAATGGGACTGTGCCATTGCTTTTATTTTCAGGCTTTACACCCGTGATTCTAATGAGTTCGTCCAGACTTCCAAACATTTCAGCATCGTAACATCCACATAGTTCGTACACTTTCGCTTGAAAACAAGATTTCCTACAAGCGTTTTCTGTGTACGTGTAGTTCCAGACTGAAAACAAGTTCATGCCAGAGTCGTCATCGGCGTTGATACAATTTCCGTAGGGAGCAGGTAGTTGGTAATTTTCTACCTGGAGATTAAATAAAAATATTTTTAAAAAAGTTTTAAAGATACCACGTTTTGTGAACTAAAAAGAAGAAAATAAACTAAAAACGTGGGGCGCATTCGGCTGAAATT
>MUZC01001562.1:566847-583881 GCA_002072015.1 Radix auricularia
TTAAGTAGAATTGAGTACTATAATTAATGAAATATTAAATTGTCATGTGAATCAAGTATGCATGCAAAATTTCATCAAAATTGGATGATCAGAAGTGGTTCAAAAAAGGAATTCAATTTTTGCCCCGGAAAGACAAACATCCAAGAAAGCAAACTAAGAAAAACGTGGTAAAAAAAAAACAAATTCAATGATGTTTCGACATTACATGTCTGCTATATTCGAAAGTTGCAATAGGGCATTCGGTTGGACTTCTGCTTTGATTTAGCGTATTTTTATGAGCCATTAATTTTTAAAAATATTTTACTAACAAGTAAAAGGTTAATGTAAATAAATTAGATTTCATGGGTACTTTTTTGAAATTCCCAGTGCCAAAATTTAAATAATATTTTTCAGTGCTCTCAATAGCGTCCATACCAAAACAAAATATTAAAGAACAGAAGTAGTTGCTGCTGAAGTAGCGTGTGCCGGTAAGAGAAAGGTTTTTACTTCACTGACGCTTAATTCAAAATTGATTTTCTTCCACGTCAGCATTTCCTAGCTCCTTCAACTTCCAAGTGGCCCTAACAATATTGTTGTGTGCTGAGATGCTGTAATGAGACATTTCGATTCGACTGTTCTCTACTTGGCACAAAAGAAAATATTTACTCGTAATATAAAGAAAATATATATTGTAGCATATGCCTACCCCTTGCCATTTAACAATTGTTGTTGGTTAAGGAAAAGAGTTTGTTTTAATTGTTCTTTTAATTGTGGGTTAAGTAGTCATATATTTAACAACACAGCTCTAAAAAATTGTATTCTTACGACTGGAACTTGTAAATTTATCAATTCCATAAAAAAAAACAAATGCATGCCTTGAAACAATCATTCAATCATTGATTAGATTAAATATTTTAAGAATCACACATGCGGCCCATGGCGTAGCATACGCCGCCGACTAGCTCACAAATATTGCAAAGAAATTAAGAGGGGGGGGCAGACAAAAACTACATCACGAAGAAATAAGAACAAAGTGAATGAACAGCCGTGTTTCGAAGTCATGTTCGAAAAGAAAGTGGGCAATGAACAGAAACATTTTTTTGAATTAAAAAAGTAATGTCTTAGCTGGGGCTTGAACCTAGGACTTTCTGCGTGTTAGGTGAATGTAATAACCACTGCACTACGAAATACATGATATTCTGTTGTTCTGAAAGAACAAAGTATTTGACCTCAATTGAACGCGTTGGTCTCGATGACCACCCACCTTCTGCACTACCTTTTCTTGCCAGCTGATTGGTCTGTGGGTTTAGACAGCTTGCCTGGTGTCCGGCATGGTTGAACCATGAGAATTATACATATATAGATAATTTAAAAATTTATCCTATAAATTTGGTTGAACAATTAAAAAACCGTTTGATTTAATTAGTTATCTTTAGCACTTTACTGTGAAAAAATTAGTTACATGTACTATATAAGCCTAGTGAAAAATTTTAAGTCTAACCTGGTTAAATTTGTTATTTAAAGAAATCATCTTTAAAATGTCAGCGACAGATTCACTCAGAACATACATTCAAACTCATATATCTTCAGTTTTAATTGAATTTAAATTTTAAAAAAGAAAAGAAATTGATTGGAAAAGGACGCTTAAATAAATGACATAATGAATATCTTGCACATATTCATGGTTAATTAATAATTCTTATGTTGAAAGAAAAGCTAAATGATACAAGATACAAACCTTTCTAATTCCTATTGCTGTATTATAGCCAGGAGCCACAATAACGCCTCCATCTTCAGGGAAGACGACCTCCGACCCTGAATTGATCAGAACTTTGATACCCGCTGACTGAGTAAGGGGTGTATAATCGGACTGACCGATGTCCAACTCCAGGATCAAACCATTTTTAGGGCCGGCTTTAGATGTTTTCCTTAAGACAATTTAAAAGAACTGTCTTGTATTGTAGGGGTGTACAAACTTTTTGCAAAGAGGACCATATTCCTTAAAGTAATTCTATGCGCTGCCCTCATTTAGATAAGTAACCAAATGAGATATTTTATGATTGAGTACATGCTGATAAATCGTATTATTTTTAAAAAGGGGTTTGCAAGAGTAATATCTTTTGGGGGGAAAGGGTAAAATAATATAGCAAGTAATTAGTTTCGAGACTATTTAAACGTCTCATGACATTTGAAATTACGAAAAGTTGTTAAATATTTGCTACGTTATGGAATGAAGATTTTTATTGCATATTCCACTCCTGAAAATAAAAAAATGTATTGAAATATTAATAAAGTTTGAGTCAAAAACTTGGAAGAAAAGCCTTTATTTTATGTACACTGACGCCGTATTTATTTCCTTTTCCATGTTGGCAATAATAAACAATACTGTGACATCAATTAACCCAAAGGACGTTTTCAAATATCGTAAACATTACGGAACATAACATCATCGGTCAACGGCATAGATTGGGATTTAAGGGCCCGGGGGCTTTGGGAGTCCCTGCATTTTGACATCTGACATCATGAAATGTACACTTTTTATGGTGCCCCCCTCAAGTGGGGAACTGTGGGGTCTTTTGAATTTGGACCCCTTCCCCTAGCTAAGCAACTGTCATAGGCTTTTTGTAATGAATACTCACGTTGGTTAACAATAAAATGTCATCGATTTTTGCCATTTTTTGACGTGTTTGTATTTTTTCTTCAAAACGTATTATAACTTCGGATTGTCTTGTAAATTTAATGTTGTCGTTACAGAAAATAGATCTTTAAAGCTATGCTTTAAGATGAAGGCGCAGACCAGTTAAAATTTAGGCGCGGGCCATGTTTTCCCAGGTTCCGGAAATTGTAAACCCTGTGTTTGCATAAAAACAATCTCTGCAATGAAATAGCAACAGAAGCTAACATTAGGCTTGTATTAAGACTAACATAATAGCCACGCAAAAGGGGAAAAATAGGATGTCACTTAGCGTTGACATCCGCTTAACGAATTCCTGGAAGATGGTACATTAAGTAGCAAATCCATCCATCCATCCCTTTGACACTACAGCCCATGTAGGGCTTTTGCCAGCCTCATGACCTCCTTCCTCTCAGGCCTTAACAACGCCTTTCTTCTCCAATATTGGATGCCCAGTTGTTGTAGATATTTCTCTACACCATTCATCCATCTATTCTAAGCCTAGGTCTTCAAAGGGGCCGTTTTCCTCTGGGGTTTTGGTGGTGTACCCTCTTTACTCCTCTATCATTTGACCTTCTTTTTAGGTGTCCTGCCCAGCGCAGTCTGCTCTTTTTAATTTCTGCAACTATTGTGGTATCCTGATATAGACTGCATAGTTCATGGTTGATTCTTATCCTCCATCCGAACTCATCCTTTGTTGGTCCATATATTTCCTTTCCCATGTACTTAATAGGTTTTCTGCAGTTTTTTTTTTTTTTATTAAAGTCCAAGTTTCACTTGCATATGTTACAGCTGGTCTGATGACCGTTTTATAAAGAGTTTTCTTTGTTTCCTTTGTAATGTTTTGTTTTTGAGGATTTTCTGGCTACTAAAATATGCTCTATTCCTGGCTGATATTCTTTCTTTGATTTCTAAAATTAATTCATTCATTTCATTTATTAGTGATCCTAGGTATTTGAATTGATTTACTTTTTCAAAAGTCTGGTTCCTAATATTAATGTTTTCACCTGTCATTTCTTCTCTTTCTGGGGTCATGTATTTTAATTTTTGGTTGTTGACTTCAAGTCCTGCTTGCAGTGATGCGTCTTCTAATTCAATATATGACTTTGATATGTCTTAAGTACTTTTGGCAAGCAGGGCTATGTCATCAGCATATGCAAGGTACTGGATGGGTTAGCTATAGATATCACCAATAGCTTTTGGTTCTTGAGTTTTTCTCAGGAAGTGTCCAGTTATATTATCTCGAGTGTCGATATTTATGCTTCTAATAACTCTATCTAACGTTAAATTTAAAAGCATACAAGACAGTGAGTCTCCCTGCCTTAGTCCTTGTCTAATCCTAAATTCCCTTGAGAATTCTCCTTGGACCTTAACTTTGCTTTTAAATTTTTCGTGGGAGATGCTGATTTCCTATCGAGCGCCTCCCCAGCCGGCGGATAGGGGAAAGTCCGCCAGATATGGAGGGTACCGGGGAAATAAAATACCCGGGGTGGACCAAAATCAGCCCTACTGCCTTGTAGGAGGAAATGGAGGGATCAACAAAGGCTAGGGACCCAACCCGAACAAGGACAGCTATCCAGAGAACTGTGAGGGGCAACCCCCCAGATGGTTGTGTGCAGGGCTAACAACCCAGCTATGTAAAAAAAACATGCTACGAAAGCCAAGCAACTAAATTAAGTAGCAAATACCATTTGAAAATTTCTAATGGTAACTTGAACTAGAATTGGCGTCGTATCAACAAAATAAGTACATTCATCGGATTCAATTAGAGCAGGGAAGGCGCCTACCAAATTTCGTGAAGATGTGGTTATAAATAAAATATTATAACCTGGTGAAGGCAGTCCGATACGCGTAGAATTTCCGAAATGAAACCTGTATAGCATTTTTTGCACATCTTTTTTTTTTCTTATAGTTTCTCAATAAGTGTTATGAAAATTATATGCATCAATTTTAATCGAGATTCATACATAGTAGCCACAATCCTTCGCGGGATTGTACTCAACAACTTTCTAAAAGTCTCCGGGTGCAATCGGTGAAAGAAGTCAATTTCAAAAGTTTTGTTGATTTAAATCTTGATCCTGATGGATAAACTTGTTTGTCAAGGTTGTGTAAAAATTAAATAAGAAATGAAATGCCATAAAGGACCCCGGTCTAAAATGATGCAAGATGTAAATATCAAAGGCCTGAAAATTTCAAGATTTTAAAAATTACATGGAGAAATTTTTTTTTAACTAACAAACAAACAAACACACACACACACACAAAGATTTGGGCCACCGGCCCCGAAAGATTGTATATTAGGCGTTAAATACATTATAGAATTTTTAAAACGGGCCATTATATTTTATATACTTAGTCTGGTCAAGTTTATTCCTTTACCCAGTAGCTGCTGATTAAAATACATCTTATATAACTTATGTTGAACATTTTTATTTTGGGGCCCCGGTCCACAATAAGTTGTATTTTTAAACTTTTACGCAAGAAACCTGTGTGGTTACGGACTCAATAACTTTATAAAGATTCATGGTTTGGTTAATAAAAGAATATTTATAATAATAATAATAATAAATTGATAATTTATATAGCACTGCACCCCTGTAAGAAACTGGGCTCAAGGCTTTTTACATAAAGATAATAGCATACATTTAAGTATTAAATAAACGGTTCACCGACAAAATGGCCCCTGACAAAACGGCCCCTGACAAGACAGACCCGGTCAAAACGTCCCCTGACAAAATGGCCCCAGTCAAAACGGCCAGGTCAAAATGGCCTTGTCAATAGTGGTAAATAATGTAAACAAAATGTGACGGTTACCATTGTGAAAGTGCACTCAACAACTTCCCCAAAGTTTCAGGCTTCTACCAGCGTGGGAAGTTGGAGATAACTACGTAGTGGGTGGAATATATACAAATTCTGTTGCAGTTAGTTGGGTGTCCTACATATGGACCCCTCAGCCCACGCCGCGCGCCGAATACGTCGCCGAATTTTCGTCCACCAAAAATCCACCGGGTAATATGCGGCGCGCGTATTAGCCTAACAGCTGATAAACTGAATTGCGTTCGTTTTATTCATGACAATTATCAATATATATAATTCACGTAAACGACCATGTGCAAATGACACGTTCATGGGCCGAAAGATCACAGTGGGCAATCGGAGAGAAATGAAATAAAAAAAAAAGGTGGTTGGGGGGTTGTGGCAACAATGCTTCTTGCGTTCACGTGCGTTGTTCCTTCGCAGAATAACATATGATTCACGGTAGTGGTTACTACGTCCGCCTTGCGCGCGGAAAGTCCTGTGTTCAATTCCCAGATGAAACAATTTTAAAGCAAAATTATTTTTTTTCTTCCTAATCTCTTTCCCATTTTTTACGAACATGACTAACCCTACAGTTTATAATCGGCAAGGGATCGTAGTAAAGGGTGAATGACAGGTAACAACAACCGCTGTGCACATGTCTCCACGTTTACTCGCATTTTTTCCCATTACTTTGTGCTGCTGATTATTTCTGTTCTTTTATCTTTCCCCCCCCCCCCCCACAATCACTAAAAATTATGAGCAAGTCTGCAGCATATGCTAAGCAGCGGGTCATCTTGTAAACTGATATTTCTAAGGGCCTATCAGGTATTGAGTGAGAGAAACTGAATGAGTGGAATCCATTCATGCACTGTATTATTAGGACAGCATATAAAACTTTTTCTTCGATTGTTAATAAAAATAAAACTTTATCAGGAGTAAAGTAAAAGTGTTTTATTGCTGAAGGTATACTACTTCATTATTGGCTTCGGCCGAATTTCAGTCGAATATGTCAATTTACGGAGAAATCCGCCAAAAAAATATGTCAGCCAGTCGAATGTTTAAAAAATTCGGCTGGCAAGTCTACTTACATATGATATTTATAGATTTAACTTCAGCAACAGCCATTGATGAAAAATGTCCTATGACTTTATTAATGTCAAAGGAAGAAATGTTCAGTAAGCAATAAATGTTTTTAAAACTTTTTTTTTCTAGTAATTTTTAAAAAATTGTTTTTAAACACAGACTTTATAACTGTTAAAACTGTTTTAAACAAATCTCAAAAAACATCTTGTATGAATTAGCAATTAACTTCTCCATATCTTGTCTAACTTAACAATAAATTGTTCTATATATTCTACTTTTATAGATTATATAAGTGATCAAATACGTTTATAATATGTTGCATAACTTACCAGTCATCGTTACTTTATGTTTTATAATTGATCAAATACAGTAGTAGCACTAATACCTTGTATTACGTACCAGTTAACGTCACCATGCGTTGTACCCCCAATAGTGTAGCAGTTGCCATAGAAAACATTGGTGAACAACGTAAAGTTCTTCGTAGTGCAAGGTTTCTGTAAAGAGTTACATGTTGACAATAAACTGATTTAAAGTAACTGTAAAAAACAGTGAATTGAAAAACATTACATTTAGGTTGGATAATGAATTTAAAAATTTACTAAAAATTTTAAATATTAATAAGGTCACAAAAATCTGCAACGACTTTGATAATTTTGGCCTCATTTAATGCCACTGAAAATGATAATGTTCAAATATTTCCATGTTTCTTTTTGTTTTCCAACCTCTATTACACATCCGTTATAGTCACTTTTAAATGTATGCATATTTTTCTGCTGTTTTTTTTTTCTTCTCACAAATAAATAGTTTACGCTGCTCTTATTTGATGAAAATGTCTCACTTAATGGCATCAATGGCCCAGTCTTACAACATATGTGGTACAGCCCAGTCTTACAACATATGTGATACAGCTCAGTCTTACAACATATGTGGTACAGCCCAGTCTTACAACATATGTGATACAGCGCTATCTTACAATAGATTAAGTACAGCCAGTCTTACAACATATGTGGTACAGCCCAGTCTTACAACATATGTGATACAGCGCTATCTTACAATAGATTGAGTACAGCCCAGTCTTACAACATATTTGGCATAGCGCTATCTTACAATAGATTGAGTACAGCCCAGTCTTACAACATATGTGGTACAGCACTATCTTAAAATAGATTGAGTACAGCCCAGTCTTACAACATATGTGGTACAGCCCAGTCTTAGAACATATGTGAGACAGCCCAATCTTACAATAGATTGAGTACAGCCCAGTCTTACAACATATGTGGTACAGCCCAATCTTACAATAGATTGAGTACAGCACAATTTTAGAACAGATGGGGTATAGTCCAGTCTTACAAAAGATGAAATACAGCCCATCTTACAATAGATGTAGTACAGCCCAGTCTTACAATAGATGAGGTATACACAAGAGGGAGTGAACAAATTTGAATTGAGTTTATAGAGCTTCACTAGTTGACTAATTAAATTAAGTCAGGGGTCAGTGAACAAGGGTAATTACCCTATTTTGGATGAAAACGGAAATCTTGAGGGTAGTTTTCTCTTATTGGGGACATTTAAAATCCACTTGATTTATCCAAATCCAAAATCCGTCTTTTGCAAGTGTACGCTTGGAAGATAATCCCACTATTAAACTGGTTGCTTCCAGTACTTGAATTTTTAAATTTGATATATATGTAAAAATTTGTCTACTTGCTATACAATTACACCAAACTCCTCTCCATTTTTATTTAAATTGACATCCATTACAATAATCTTATCCACATAACTTAACTTAACTTATCAAAACCTTTCTGGGACATTTATTATTCACGCGATTAAACTGAACTGACGTGCTTAAGCCTGTTAATATCAAGCCAATTTAATAGTACACTTTTTCATCAAATGTACACATTAAGTAGTACTATTTTTAATACAAATGTTTTCAAAATATTTGAAGTGGAAATTTTGTTTTGTGTTGAATTGAGATGTCCAGGAATTGATGATTACAAGAAAGGCTGGGTAGCGAAGTCATTAATACGCTCGCCTCACAAGCTAACGGCAGTGGGATCGAGCCCACATTAAAGCCACTAAAAAAAAATGCTGAGAAATGACTGACTCTAAGAAAGTCCTCCGCTGACCTGGAGAGGGGTGGGCGCCGCCATGGTCTACCAAGCCCGAGAATGATCTAATGGAAGCATTAGAACCCCCTATGATCTCCAAATAAAAAAAGGTTATGAGATTTTAAAAAAGAGAATATTTTGATAAAGTTAATTTATAATTGAAAGACAGTATTGTTGTGTATATTGATGCTCCAGCTAAGTTGCGTCTTGTTCGTGGCTTTTCAGCTTTTGCAAGTGAGAGGAATCCCAAAATTGAAGTTAAAAACTGTATGATTCATCGTCAAGCAATGCTTCTTAATCTTTTGGAACCTGAACTAGAAAACTAGAAGACGTCATGCATGATATTATAGAGTAAATTTCAAACAAGGCAAAGGCGATTGTTTCGTGATTGATGTACAAATGGTGATACTTCATAATCTAATATACTTGATCCCACTGATGAACGGAGGCTTTCACGCGACACTGCTCTCAACAGAGTGTGGAATCTGAAAGAGGAACTGGAAACATATCTGGCTGGTCAAAAGCTCTGCTCTGGCAGGGAAATTTGTGAACCATAAGTATTGTTAGCTTGCAACTTACGCATACTTTTTTTTTAAATTTTCGAGCATGTGAATGTGTTAAACAAATAATTACACGTGAAACTATCAATAAAAATTCAACCAGATAAAGGATTGCGGAATTTGAATAAGAGTTTACGTATGTAAACAAAAAGCGGGTGGAAATAAGTTATAGGCCTTTTCAAAGTTGGCCTCTGTACTTGGAAGATTCTGTAAATATAAGTTTTGACGACATAAGGGATATACGTGTCAGAAATCTTAGGTAGCTCAAATGGTGGTTCACTCTTTGCTTTCCACTTATTGATTCGCATCAAGTGGGGTTGTAGATACTTTTGATGTGACATTGCGTATGTACTTGATGAACATCAAAGTTTAGCAGAGCACATCTTGAACTTCAATCCCATAATGAGGCACATATTGAATTTCCATACAAAGCAGATCTGACATATTTTGGATGTCAAAATGCCTTTAACAACAACATAACTTTTTTGACAAAAGTGGCGAAAATGATTAGATCCTGGAGACAGCATCCAACGTTCCTTGACAAAAGAATGCCCAAATTTTAATGTAATTGTTTTAAAAAATTAATCAAAATCATTTCATAAAGAACTGAGCAATACAGAGCTGTAAAGAAGAAACAAATGTGCTTTATAATCATAATTAATAAATTTTTAAAAATTAAATTTATACTATATCTTATTATTTATTTTTTTTGAATTTTTGGGGGGTCTTATGTTATCGTATTATGTTCGTTTTAACATTATTTGTAGAATGGTTTGGGTCTTAGCTGGGAATCCGGTGGAAAGAAAGGGTTTACAACGCTACCCTAAACCTCCAAGTCCTGAGGGCTTGACCTGAAAACTTCGAGGGTAACGTCAATGTAAATTAATTGAAGAACTAAAATGAGAGACAATTGAGGTTTTGGGAAATCAGCGTCTTTATGTCTTCTCTTTAACTTCTCTGAGAATTTGCTGTAGACCACTTAACTTCTTAACAATAATTAGAGTGATATTGGATCGAATGACGTAATATACACTTATTATATGTTTGACTTTCCGCTAATGAAGTAAATAATTATATGTGTAAGTACAAGACCATCATTTTATAAACCTCATCGTATCAAATTTACAATCCAAAAGCATGTCGTCAAGTTGGTGTCCCACATCCATACTTTCTTCGTGTGTGTATCCTCTCATTAAAGTATCCATTAAGATGTCCCTAAAATCAACTGACATGTTCTGTTGAAGGTAAAGCAATCAATAAATTTGTTGACATTATTTGTTAACCAATTTATTATTTGAAATTAATGGACATTTGCAGTTATTGAGTTTTTGATGTCTAGCTAGCTGACCTGTCGTGCATTGCAACAATCTCAGTATAAATGAAGAAATTCAAAAAAACCAACGAATGGTACTTTTTAAAAACAATAATTATCAATTATTATTATTATGCCAGAAATCTTCGCAGAAGTTTTATTATGATTGGATAAATAGTAAAATATTATGAAAGCTTACATAGAAAAAAGTATATTAATACCACCACCCCAACAATGAGTCATATTTCGTTTAATTGTCAATTTACGAACAATTAATCTTTTTTTCAGGGCTATCGGTTGAATATAATAATAATAATAATAATAATAATAATAAAGCAAATATTACGGTGTTATCTATATATATGTATATATTTTACTAAAGGGAGTATGTGCAAGTAGGCATGACAAACGACCCTCGCTGGGGTCAACTAATCACAGTCAACGGTTGGAAAGTGAATGTAGAGGACGGGTGGGGCATGTCTTGAGACCAGCAATGCTCTTTGCATTCATTTCACAGAGTATGCGTAATTCGTAGTGTAAAGGTTATTACATCCGCCTGATATGTGTGGGTCTAAGGTTCAAGCTCCTGCAGCAACATTTAGGAGAATTTTTTTTAAATTGTTGATGTTTATGTCCGTTCTTTCCTTTCATAGAAAACATAAATACCGTTTCGCATGTATTTCACGAAAAAAAATGTCCGTACTATGTTATACTAATCCCGTCATCAAGTAACCGTTTCTAACGACCGCTTATTTCTGGGAAGAGATCATAGACGACGTGTTTGCTCTCCAACTTGGCAACATGGCTGTAATATTTGTTTCTCAACATTGGGATAACTTCGGTGACGTGCTCTCCGTTGTTCTCAGTGACAGAAATATAGTCATATATTCTTAACAATACGCTGAATGCATGAATACTTCATGCGTGTATGGTTGGGGATGCAAATAGTGTCTCGATGTTCGAAATACTTCTAAAAAGTGCTGAGGTTGTCCATTTAACATTCACTCACGTTGTTTCCATTTATTCGTGCTACTGTTTGTGTCTGTTCTCGACCTCTTTTCTTAGCACTATCTATGAGTAAGTCTGCTGTGTATGCTAAGCCGCGGGTCGAACTTAGTATATATTTATATAATTCGCCAAAGCGAAATGTGAAAACAAGCATGACGAATGACTCTCGATTGGGTCAACCAATGTCTGGAGACCAACAATGGTTCTTGCGCAGGGGCGGATTAAGACTGCACGGGGCCCCGGGCTGCAATGAAATGGGGGCCCTATCCAGCCAGCATCCTTAAAATAAAATGATTGTTAACAGCTAATATAGGACTGTAACTAAATATTAATAATGAAAAAGAAAAAAAAAAGAAGACGAAGAAATAACTTTGAAGTGTTTGTGTTATATTACAATTGAGTGTGAAAAGAAAAATTTTATCTTCCACTGCTGGGAATCGAACCCCACACGGTTGCATCACGCGCCTGTACTCTCTCCACACGGCCAGCGGAGCTTGACTAAAATGAGAAATTTTAAAAATATAAACTATACTTCATACTATGTTCTCTAAGTGAGCCAATTAAATCACTTTTTATCGATTATTAACTCTATCAGTAGTATCCGGTTTGATTCGCGATCAGTTGTATAGTTAATATTTATACATTTTTAGCGCATTTTCGAGATGTCGAAATCGCTATTGCACCCGTTTTGTCCGTCCGTCCGTCTGTCATCACCCTTGATCACAGCATCCATAATACCTAGACCTATGATGTATATATGTTTTTTGTATGCACTGACCTGCCATTTGTGCATCAACACTCAGTTACTCGATCCGTTTAAAAACCCCGTTAAAACTACCAAAAAATATTTCGAATCGAGAGGTAACACTAGGGCAGGGAACGGCCGCCATTGCCGGAAGTCGAATGCATAATTTTTCATGCATTGAAGAGTGGTGCGAAATGGTGCAAAAGAATTAGTTGTTTTTTTTTAGTTGACGTCATTAGAATATGTGTAAAAGTTTAGAGAGTTTTACGTCATCATTTGTGGTGACTTGAAGTTGGATTAAAGAGAAAATATTTTTTTTTTAAATGTAAAGAAATGACTTTTAAATAAAAAAATGTCAGGTATATTCATTACACAAGAAAATTCATTAAAATATGTCTAAAATCTAAACACAATTACTGATAACTACATAATTCTGATTTCTAACATTAGTACTGATACATAATACGAAAATGCGCTAACACGTCCTGAATTCCAATAGGTACCAGGCTTAACATGATTTTTTATATTTTCAAGGGTTCGTGCAAACATTTGTACACTTTTATTATAAATATAAAAAGTTAGGGGGCCCCTAACCGTCGGGGGCCCCTGGCTTTAGCCCGCTCAGCCCCTCCCCAGAATCCGCCATAGTTCTTGCGTACAGTTAAGTTGTTCCTTCAAAGAATCTATATATATATAATTCTCCTCATGGTTCAACCGTGTCGGACACCAAGCAAGCTGTCTAACCCAACCGAACAATCAGCTGGCAAGAGAAGGTATGCAGAGGGTGGGGGTCATCGAGACCAACAACGCGTTCAATTGAGGTCAATTACTTTGTACTTTCAGAACAACAGAATAGCATGCATTTCGAAGTATAGTGGTTATTATATTCGCCTAACACGCGAATGGTTGTAGGTTCAAGCCACAGCTAAGACATTACTTTTTAAATTATTAAACATGTTTGTGTTTGTGTCCGTTTATTTTCAACTTTCTTTCCGAACATGACCTCGCAAAATGGCTGTAAGCTTTGTTTCTCGACATTGGCATAATAACTTCGTGCTCTCCGTTGTGCACAGTGACAGAAAAGTAGTCACACACTCTCCTCAACAATTATTTTCATAAAATGAATACTTTAGGCGCCCTCCCTCGCTCTCCAGGCATGCGCAACGGTGTGTATCGCAGCGGCTACCTCAAAAACTGTCATTATTCCCCGGATATTCCAGACTCAATCAGATTTAAATATGCCCTTTATCTTTACGCGCAGAGAAGTCCTGTTAAATTAGCCCTTGCCATGACAATAAATAAAGCACATGGCCAAACGTTCAAAAAGATATGTCTGTATCTTTCAAAACCTGTTTTCATTCATGGACAATTGTAAGTTGCTCTCTCCAGAGTCCCCTCTTGTCGTTCAGTCACAGACGTTTGCCCAAACCCACACAATTTGGACAACAGTGTTTTTCAGAAAGTCTTCACCCGTCACTAAATCATTAGTGGCGTATGCTACGATGCGTGTCGGCCAGTAACATAATATTTGTAGTGAAGTGGTTATCAGGTCTACCTTGCACGAGCAAGGTCCTAGATTCCAGCCCCAGCGAAAACAATATTGTTAATTTTAAAAATGTGTGATTGTGCCCATCCCCCCCCCCCTCTTTTTTTTTTTTTTTTTTTTTTGCCAACATGGCTGACCCTCGCTAGGGTCGGCCAATCACAGTTTATTGTTGGCATGCTAATGTTGTGAAGGGTTGTGGGCAGGTAAATAGCCTTAGTGCGAATGTTTCGAGACCAACAACGCGTCGATGGTTCCCCCCCACGTTGTTCACTGGCGTTGTTTAGATTTCTTCGTGCTGTAGTTTGTGTCCATATTTCCCCCTCTCTATCCATGAGCAAATCTGTAGCGTATACTACGCTGTGGGCGCGCGTATCTAGTTTCTTTATAAATTTGCTTAATTTCCAAGGCCTAGTACGAGAGCTGACACACAGCGAGGCCATCAAGTAGTAATTTAAACAATGGTCAAGGTCGTGTTGTTATTTATATTATGAGATGAAAGATTAACTATCTTCATATGATAATTTGCCGTTTTGATACATACAAATGTATTATTGATAATCACGGTTTTCTTTTTTTGTTAGGTCGATTTAAAAAATCCTCCCACCTCGCCGAATTGACGGTTTTTCGAAAAAGAGTTGGACGCAAGCGGCTGTGACATCACATCAGAGAACTCGAGGCTAAAATTTGATACATTCTCTAGTTGGTTCTCAAAGCAATAGGAAATTACGCATGGCGGTTAACCAATCTTTATTTAATTTATTTTTTATTTTCATTTTATTTTGGTGAATGATTAAATTGTCCTCAAAAGCGAACGGTCTTAACACCCTTAGTTTTTATTATTATAATTTATAATGGCACTAGATCATGATATCTTGTACAATATACTTCACACTCGGTACAACACAGTTCGTTTGGTACGTTTGTTCATTGAACTTCGTTTAAGTTTGTTCATTCGATTCATTGTAAAATATTCATCGTTGACGTTGACAGTGTTACAGACTGTCATTGTAGATAGCAGATATTCTCCATATGTTGGATAATCATTGTTTTCATAAATGATATTAAACAATAAATAGAAAGTACTTAAGCACAGCCACTAAGTTCTTACATTTAGATCCGAAGATTTCCGGATCCATATCCAGATCCGGCAGATATAAGGGCGAAAATATCCAGATCCGCAAAAATGCTTTTACATATAAATCTAAATATCAATAGATACGTCTGTTAATATTTATCAAGTTCGTGTATAATCGACTGGGTAAAAACTTCTTAAAAGATGACAAATACAACACACACAAAATGATTTAGTCTCACTGCTTAGAAGAAATGAACAGTAGAAGTTCAATGTCCCATAATTTTTATTATGAGCCGTCTAGTATTTATATATCAAGATCCATCTATTAACCTGCAATCTCATGTGTAAATAACTTTTCATTTAGCTCATATAAAGTTAAAAAGCGACATTTCGGGCCTCCGACCACCTATTATTTGTATTTTTAAAAATAATTATGCCAGCACTTGTGCTTGAGTATGTTGCCCAAATTACGAAAGTTTTATAGGGATTGAATTAATAAAATAATTTTATATCCATATACATAAATGTAAGTATGTATCTATTTATGTTGGTATGTATGTATGCATGCATGCATGTATGCATGCATGTATGTATGTATGCATGTATATATGCATGTGTTTATGTATGTATGTATGTGTGAATGTGTGAATCTATGTATGTTTACATAGTAAAAATAATAATAAATAGATTATATTAAATAGCGCTGTATCCCAGTAAGGAACTGGGCTCATGGTGCTTTACATGAAGGCAGTAACATACATATAAATAATTAATCAGTATTCGTACCATAACAACCACATTTAGAAATACAAAACGGAGAAAACTGAAAACAACCCTCATATTAACATAAGGACAAATGCACCTTTCTTATTCCGTATGCAAAAACAAAAACATACAAGTTTTCTTTTTTCCCGTCCATAATTCGAGCGTGGAATGGGTTGCCTTAGCAAACCAGGAAAGCCAACACTTTATCATCATTTAAAACTCTAATAAGAGTGCAAGACTAGACACAAACCATAGGTAAACGTAAGGCGCAATAATCTTTGGTATAGAAGGAGCGTCTGTAACAGATTAGATAAGATAAGATAACAGTACATAAAACAAAAGCTACGTTAATCATTAAAAAAAAGGTGTTTCATTAATTTTGAAAATAAATTTTGAAAAGACGTGTCTTAAGCGCAGTCTTGGTTGTTTGAATGCTACGGATTTGTAATGGTAGAGAATTCCATTGTTTAGCTACACAAAAAGAGAACGACCTTTCGCCAAATGTTTTAGTGCATGACTTAGTAACAGAGAGAATGCGGGTGTCTGCAGAAGAGTGTAGATGACGAGTGGGTAAGTAGACCGACAAAGTTCAGTCGCAAAAGAAAGGCATCAGTCGGAAATGGAGTATTAACGGAGAACGGCCAGTTTGTAATCAATGCGGGCTTGTATTGGTAGCCAATGAAGTGATTTAAGTAGCGGAGTAAAATGGTCATGTTATTTCGCCTTAAGAACTAGTCTGGCAGCTAAATTTTGAACATTCTGTAGTTTTTCAATGCATTTCAGGCGCCCTTGACAGAACATAGTTGCACTAATCAGTACGAGCTAGAACTAGGGCTGTCAACGGGTACCCGGGTACCAAATGCCGAGCAATTAACCGGGTAGTAAAATGGCGCCCGGGTACCCGTGAAAATGTTACGACAATATCTTTACTACCAGTGTTTGAACTGTGGCTCTTCTGTGTTCAAATTTCGGCTCGCGAATAATGTATCAAATTAAAACTTTTCGTTTGAAATAAATACGGTGAAATGCGTATTAAGATGAAAATGCTTTAAAAGATATACGTGTTAAAGGGAAATAAAACACGGTCCCGACAAACTACAAAGTATTTTGATATAATACTTTTTTTTACCAGGAACATAAAACAAAAATCATTTAAAACAAAAAGGTTTTAGTTCTTTGAATTGTTCCAGTAAGGAAAATAGTACACAACGCCCATAACTACTATTAACTAGGAAGGGCTATGAATGACCTTGGCTTTGAAAAACGCCGCTCATCGTTGATACCGATTGAGCAAGCCAATGTTGTTATCTAATCCCCCCCCCCACCGACACACACGTGTCTCCACTCCTATCTCCTCCAAATACTTTTAAAAAA
>MUZC01001562.1:584906-620507 GCA_002072015.1 Radix auricularia
CATAGCAGCCGTACTTCTTTTTTGAAAATGAGCATTTGTGAAATAACATTATTGTCCCTTAAGTTTGTATTTAATGTGAAGTTGAAATCATTAAATCAACACACGTGTAAATACATGTAAACCGTCATTAAATAAATTGAAAGCATTCAAGTTTTTAAGTGGAACTTTCATTTTAAGTTGCACGTTTTGATGTGACGTCACATTTCTAAAATACACACACACACCCTTCGTCACAAATGTATGATCGCCTGCTTCCCTGGGTGCAAAATGTCATTTTTGCATGGCCTCTTACCCATCTTAGACAGTTACTGTTAGTAACTAATTTATTGACTTTTTAAAAATGACAAATTTGGGTGTATTATTTTTTTTAATTTGGACAAGACATACGTGATAACGAACACGCAAAACACAATCGAATGGAGGGAGGGGAGGGGTTAGATAAACAACATCTACAATCGGAAATCCTATGTCGGCGTATTTAAAAGTAACTTTAATGTCAAAGTTGGGATGTTTTTATTAACAAAAACAAACACGGCCTCATTTATCTCTATGGAGTCCCTCCCCACGGCCGACGACTGACCCATTTGAAATTCTTAGTAACTAATTAATTTATTAACTTTAAATACTGACAACCTTGTACATCAGTTTTTCTAGGTCAACACGTGTTAATGAACACAAGAAACACAAGCGAATGCAAGGGGTGTGGGTTATATAAATGAAGGGAGGAGAGGGGGGTAGATAAACAACATTAGCTAGTATCAATCGGCGTATTTCAAAGCGAAGTAACTGTCAAAGAAGGGATTTTTTATATGTACTAACAAACAGCCGCTTTTATCTCTAACATCATTATTTTTGGCAGATGACTTTTGTTTTCCTTAAATAATTCTTTTAAAGCGCCAAAACCTTTTTGTGTTTGCGATTTCTGTTTCACGTTGAGAGAAAAAGATGTATCAAAATACATTGCCGCTGACAGATATTTCTCCTTAGATTCCTAGTCGATGTTGTCAACAGTATATCTAATTGGATACCTGAATGGAATTCAGAACAGAATTGCGTGGCTTAAATTTGCAAAATTGAAGTGTTTCAGTCTTGTCATCATCCAGCTTGAGTTTGCTGAACGTCATCCAAGACTTTACCTCACCTATTCATTCTTGCATCAATGGGACAGTGTGGTCAATATTACAAGGATCAGTGTGAGTGTATAGCTGAGTTTCATCTACAATTGATTTGCTTTTAACTGAATGCTGTCCAAGCAGTAGAAGAAGTGATCTTGTATAAAGTACAAAAAAGACCGGATCCATAACAGAGTCAGCTTTTCGAGCGATACAGCCATCTACTGATTCCACCTGTGATCTGTTAGATAAGTATGATTTAAACTTTAAACCAAGCCAGAACTGAGTCCAAAATTTCAACATAATTTTGCTTGGGTTTTTAGCAATGTGTTATGGATTAGGGGTTAAAGTCTTCACTAAGATCTAAAATTACCAATACAGAGATTTTCCCAAAGTCCAGCGTGAGTAGGAGGTCATTCGTTACCTTCAACAGGGTGATCTCTGTGCTGTGAGATGGTCTGTACGCCGACTCATTGGGACTAAGAAGAGTGGTCGTTAAGATAAGCAAAAATTTGTTTTGAAGACTAGTTTTTCAACGATCTTCGATAAAAATGAAATATTAGACACAAATCAATAGCTGTTTAAATTGTTTTGGTCTGATTTACATAAAGAGTGAAAGGTACCATATGTTAAACTCTCATTAACTATAGGCCTATGGGTTATTGTTGGGTGTAAATAATCTAATGACTCAACCAATTGTGGATTGGGAATGGGATCAAGAGTACAGGAAGTTGGTTTAGATTTTAGAATAATACTTTTGACCCCGTTTTCCGTAACAGGCTGTAACATGTCAAAGGTTGACTTCACAGCAAAAGAAGGAGATAAATTATGTGGTGGTAACACCGTTCTGTCATGCTCATCACGAATTTTAGCAATTTTTTTAAAAAAATGTTACACAATAAATCTGCTTGTTGATGCAAAGGATAAACAGAGGGAAGGACCATATCTTTACCACTCCCTCTGAGGTTATTAGATAAATTAAATAGCTTCCTACTAGTACTACTTGTGATTATTTTATTACTATAATACAAGGTTTCTGCTTGATAAACAATCCTAGTAACACGTCGCTTAGTAGCGAAGTAAATTTTCTTATGGACAAAAAGTCTCGACTTTAAACAAGTCTTTTCTGTTTTACGTCAATCTTTCTTGACGCGTATAAAGTTCATCCCTTATTGTTGAATAACACTGAGCTGACCGTGTTGACTTGATATTGTGGCGGGTGATAGGGGCATGTCAGTCCATAACAGAGCGTAGTGCGCTGTCCAGTATATCCAAAGTGGGGCAGAGATCAGGGGACACGGCCACATGTATATCTTGCCTGAAGGCGTCGCGGTTCATGCCACGCAGATTACAAAGGTCACAAAATTGTGTATGTATGTTTGTCCTTTAAAGCTGACTTCACTACTCACCTGATCGCCATGAAACTTTCGGAGATTGTTGAGATCCCTTTCGGGATGGAAATTGGCAAAAAGTTGACATTCACACTTATTGGAAGGCGAGACGCAAAATGTCTTTTTTCTTATATGAGCTAAATAAAATTTTCATGATGCTTAAACAACTGGGAAATTGAATGCAAACGAATTCAAATTACTGACCTGCAATTGATAAATCATTTTCTTTATTTTGTCCGCTTTTGACATTCTTATACGATTCAGGTTACAAATGGTAACTGCGGGAAAATCTAGTCTTGGCTGGTATTCTATTGAAACTGTTGTAGTCGTGGGGTATTCATAGAATTCTCTCAAGATGGCGGTCATTTGAAATGTGGCCCAGACCGTGCTACTCAACACAAGAAAAAACCAAAACATTCTTCGAGCGAGACTTCTGCTACCTAGGGCTCTACTCATGCCATGCATCGTTGTTTTCTCACCAAACTCGATGATTACGTCTTTAACAGTGGGTTTACTTGGTTCATTTTTTGTTTCCATCATTTCCATTTCTGCACTTTAATGTTTTAATGTATGATAGATTTTACAACGCCAAAAAAAGGACGTGGAAGCGGTGGATAATTATTACAGTTACAACTATGAAGCGACAAGAATTAAGTTACTTTCTTAAATTAATTAAGATCAAACAAAATATCACATATGATCTCAGAATATCTATAAAAGGCAGAACAAAATGCGCTAATAATATCGTATTGCTAAGAATTTCACACTATAAGAAAGAAAGAAAAAACCTTTTTTAATTATTTTCTTACAAAAGTTTTATGATCATTATATAATAGTTTTTAATTTACCGACTTCCTCGGAAGACAAACAATTGAATCCAAGAACTTTGAATTTTGAACCATAATCAGAGGCGTCACTAGTGGGTGTGGGGGTGCACACCGCATGGGTGACACCATCACAGGGGATGACATCAAAGAGATTACACAAACTTTTAAACTAAAATAAGACACAATGGGGGGGGGGGCGCTGTGGAACCCATGACTATGTCCGGAATTCATGGGAGTGTAAAAGCCATTTAGAAAATAAAAGAATAGGAGATCTATTTTAATGAGTGCGTCCAATAATCTTTGCGCCTGCCTTTTTCTAAACTCTTGAGACCATATTTTTATTGGCTGCTCACACTCGCTATTGGGTGTTTTAATCGATCCCAATAGAGGGTCTGTAAAAAATATATATTTAACACGTTGGAGTTCTCATCATTCTGCAGTAAAGGAATTAACTGAACAATTCGATGAATATGTGAAGGCAATTGAAGCTGTATGTAATCCAAATAAAAATGTAGACTTCAAGTGGTAAAGCGCAATGTATTTTACCTGCTGTTTGTAACTTCACGTATCTGTGCTACCTCTAATTTTGGTATGAATTACTTGAAGAGGTTATTCTCACGCTGCCGTATGTTCAGATCAAGCGGCTTAACTCTTGACCTGGAAGTGATATTTCTTTATAAGCAACGCAATCAAATAGTAGATCGGACTACGAATCAGGTGCTTTTGAAATCAGAATAACTTTGAATTTCAGTAGAGAGCAGACCCAGAATCAAGAATAGGATGGCAGTTGAGGAGACAAGAGATGCTGAACTAATTCTGCAAGACACAAAACGGCGATGCCTGAGTGTATTGATCGTTTCCATTCTGAAATTCAGATCAGATCAAGATAGTAGCAGCCATGTTTGAGGCTGTTCAAGCCAAAAGATTGATATTTGGCACTGTAGAATATTTACTGGTGTCTATTTCAAGGTTCTCCACTTTCTATGATGAGATGTTAGAGGAAGAGCTTTTATTTTAATGTAAAGGCTGAGAAGGTGACTGAAGGTAACAGATATTGATCTCGAAGTAGCCAAAGACTCGTCCGAACTTGACGTTTTGAATTTCATAGCTAAATGGCGCTTGCTTCCTAAAATATATCCCATATCTCTCAGTGAGCTTACGATATTTGTTAACGATAAGTGCGCCTGTTGCTTTACATGAAAATACTTTTTCACAGCTAAATTTTATAAAGAATTTTAAGCGATCTACAATAGGACAGTCGGGGTTTTCTTATCTTGTCATAAAATCAATAGAGAGAGATTCGGAGAAAGAAATAGATTTAAATTAAGTAATTAACATTTTTCTATCGTTTACAGGCAAAGAACGCTTAGATCTGTTTTTGTCGAGATTTTACATTGCATTATAATTTGAATTATTGCATACTATTCTGAAAGTTGCTGTAGTGCAAAATCAATACAAAATGGTTACAACCGTATCTCAACAGAGGTTATATTGTTATTATTTTATTATTATTATTATTGAGCCTTCTCGTCCATGAGGGACATCCACCGATCATCGTCGGCATCAGCACTTCCTCCTAGGACATAGGCCACCTACAAAGACCTCCAGGCATCTCTATTCTGGACCAGTTTCTCCGGAATCTTCCATTTATGGCCAATTCTCTTGATGTCTGCATCTAATTCTCGGCGCCAAGTGTTTCTTGGACGGCCTCTTTTCCGTTAACCCTGTGGGTTCTATTTCAGGGCTTGCCTTTTTGTATTAGAAGTTGACTGATCCACCTTCACCGCTTTGGAAGAATTTCTGCGTCAAAGGGCTTCTGTTTTGTCCGCTGCCACAGTTTCCGGTTGCTGATTTTGTCCGCCAGTGAATGCTGAGAATCCTTCTTAGAAAATTGTTAATGAAGGACTGGATTCTGGTCAGGTTTACAGCCGTTGTTCTCCATGTCTCAGCTCCATATAGCAGCACTGGTTTCACCATAGCGTTGAAAATCTTTACTTTTAACTAGCTGCCTAAGTTGTTGGCCGCCCAAACATTCTTGAGTTGCTGGAAGGCTGCTCTTGCTTTTCCGATCCTTATTTTGACGTCTGCATCTGTACCACCTTGTTTATCTACCACGCTGCCAAGGTAAACAAAACTCTCCACCTACTCAAGCGCTTCTCCTTCAAGCATAATGGGTGATGTCCTGGTGGCATTTACCTTGAGGGTTTTACTATTCCCTTTGTGTATTTTGAGACCTATGCTAGCAGAAGTGGCTGCGACAATGTTTGTTTTCTCCTGCATCTGTTGTTGGGTATGTGCAAGGAGGGCAAGATCATCAGCAAAGTCAAGATCATCAAATTGATCCCACAAGGTCCATTGGAAGCCATTCCATTTCTGCTGTGTAGATGTTTTCATCACCCAGTCAATGGCTAACAGGAACAGAAAGCGTGACAGCAAGCAACCTTGTCTGACACCAGTCTTCACCTGGAAAGCATCTGTCACCTGCTGACCATGGACAACTCGGCAGTTTATCCCTTCGTACATGTTTCTGATTAATCAGAAACACGATCAGAGGTTATATTGTAATGGTTGGTAATTTTAAGTAATTTAAAATTGGAATTATAGAGTAATTGTAAATTTTGAGGGAAGTAATAAAGATAAAATTTTGTCAAATTTAAAATAGTAATGTTAAATAACTGCGTTACTTAGATTTTTTTGTTTAAATAATTCTTTTTAAGTAACATTTTTTCTACGTAGTTCTTAGTTTTTAACTTCTTTCATTCGTTCACTTACCGACTTTGAATTCACATTTTCTCCTATTGTCTTTATAATAATCTTGTTTACATAAGGAGCTTCTGTAACTGATTCGATAATAGTGTACCGATATTTACAAACGTTATTAAGGATTCTTCATGTCTTCGGTATTTGGCACTGAAATACTCGGATAATGTCTATAGGGTAAGTTGTGAAGCGGTGATAACATGAGCTACCGCACTGGGTGACACCAACCCTAGTGACCCCTCTGACCACAGTAAGCATCAAGTGCTATTGAATTTAAAATTGATGAATAATTTATGGTTCAAAATAACACGTTAGTCGTGTTTGGTTGACACTATACATTAATTTAAATCTAATTAGACAAACTGTTAAAAAAAATGAAATTATCATGACAGAAGTTCAGAAGTATTATCAACATTAAAGCCTTTTAATGTCTTATTGAAACTAATACAATGTTTATCTTTTTCTTTAAAAACTAAGACGCATTATTTCAAATTATTAAAATAACTATAGATCTACCTATCCCAGAATAATAAGTTTAAACTATACACGGTAACAAATCGCTGTATAAAATATTTAAAGTAAACACACATAGCACATTATGAAATTGTGAAAATAAACACTTAGTAAGCACTGCAATAAACCCATAAGTTGGCATAAAAACTCTGTTTTTTATGCAATTAAATGAATTCTCAACCAAATATTTACGTATTGAATACGAAACAATCATGTCCAGGCGGCCTAACCAACCAAGACCTGCTCTAACTTGCAATTGGGGAGGGGGAGGAATTATTAGTAATGGAGCAAGTTGAGATGGGGCGTGCCATTTTGTTGCTTATAGCTTAGTAATTCAACACGACGGTTATGTGCCATTTGCTTGGACTTCGGCCAGTAGCATCAATTATTTACCCAAAGAAATAAGCACTACCCAAACATATCGTAAAGGTTATAGTTGAGCCTTCTGTGTAGGGATCTTGCACGATTTTCGGTCGATAGAAAACCTTACAAGCAATCAGAGGCGTCTCTAGGGTTGGTGTTACCCGGGATGGTAGCCCGTTTTGCGACCCCTTTATGACTTAAGGGGCTGACCATAAATGACGTCACGTGAGGTTACTGCTCTCTTCATCACCTTCCTCGTCATACTTTATCACAAAAGCTTAAGCTCCCACCCATATTTTCTGCTTTGACATCACAAAGCCTTGACACTTTCCCCCACCACAAAATGCCGTACTTTCTAAATAAAAATTAGCATGTTGCTAACTATTTTTTGTAATTTCAATATGTATTTAAAGTGAGTCTGCACTCTAATATCGTAACACGCATGAAGACATTAAAAACGTCAGTGTATAAATTGTAAACAATCAAAAATTTAAGTGCAACTTTTATTTAAAGTTGTGCGTTTTTTATGAGACGTCAAATTTTTTAAACACACCTACCCCCTCGTCACACACCCCTTCTCCCTCGTCACACACACCCTCCCTCTCGTAACACATCCCCTCCCACCCGTCCCACACCCCCTCCCCCTGGTCCCACACCCCTTCCCCTTTCATCACGCACCTTCTCCCTCTCGTCACNCCTCGTCACACACCCCTTCCCCCTCATCACACACCCCATCCCCCTCGTCACACACAGCCTCCCCCTCGTCACTCATCGTCACAGATGCGTGATCTCCTTCCCCTATGAAGACTGAAAGAGGTGTACTGAGTGGACTAAAGCCAGGGCCCCCCAATGATTTAAATGTTATTATAGTCTATAATAAGGATGGCCAAATGTTTGTATGAATCCCCGAAAATGCCCTGGACAGGCATATGGCAATGCTGCAAATATGAGTAGGAAGTATAATTGGGTCCAGGCTAGTCTTCGTGAGAAATGCAGGGTTGCTCATTGTGTGCCGTTCACAGCTCATTCCTTTAATTTGGTTGAAAAATGTTCGGAAGGTTGACCTTTCACATTTGTTTTGTCTTCTGCAAAATCTTTATACCTGGCTTGTTGCATCTATCACCATTGACAGGTACTTCAAAAACATATGAAATTGATAGCTGTTAACAAAGTCTTGCGTGACACAAGTGGTCAGTCCGACATGATACTGTAAGATCTGTTAATAAATCATACCATGAGATAACTGCAACACTGAAAGAATCAACAACAAACGAAAATCAGCATTGTGACTGTTGACTTGAAGCAGGAGGATTTCGGAAGGAACTTGAACAACTGGAAGTCTCAATTTTATTGGAAATTTTGGAATCAATATTAGAAAGATTTCAGAAAATGCATGTATCTCTTAAAGAACCGAGAATAATTTTGAATTAAGCCATGCATTTGAAGTCTCTCATTGAGTTTGTTAAAAGACATATTAAGACAAAGGAAAGGACAAGTCCGAGGAAAAATTAGAATAAACAATCTTCAATGCTATTGAAAAAGAGAAAGTATCCGTGTAAAAAAAAAAAACATTATGAAAACTGTATTCTCTGGTATTCATTGACAAACTTTCTTGAGCCCTGCAACATCGGTTAGGCGCATATAAAATACCCACGAGAAATTTGGCTTTCTTACAAACCTGAGCTCAGCAATGACGCCATCCGATGGGCGGCAGCCAAGTTAATGGAAGGATATTCAAGTGATTTCGAAGACTGCTTACCTTCAGAATTAGTTCAATTTTCAGAACTCTTTAAAAATGTATTGTCCAACATAAAGCTCAGGCAAGGAAAAGGAAGTAGAACAATGGGAAACTCAAAACACGGGACACAGAGCTATAAAAATTTGCTGATTTTGAATAAGCTAAATTTTACACAGTCCATTACAAATGTAACATCGCACTTCGAATCTATCTCTCAATGATGACATCAAACTGCAGCAAATAGCGATCATTTATAAAGTTGAAAAGAATATAAAAATGAGTTAGAAGAATTTGTATGGAAATTACCAAGACTGATAAGCCCTTCCTAATGAGCATTGAAAAGGTACTATTGTAGGCTTACTTAGCTTTACTTATTTGATTGATAACTTCGCAATGAGAAAAATTCGCAGACGGAAGTTGTAGATCTAGGTTGAAATAATAATTAATTATAAATATTTTATTACTTTTTGATTTCAAATAGAAATCAAAACTTATAATTTTTAAATTAAAAGTTTTTGCTTTTAGCGTATTTCATCGTGTTTCTTAATTCCTTTCTAGTTGAAAGAAATGGCTATCTTTTTATCTAACATAGAATCCATTAAAGAAAATTGTTTGACTTTGGTGTCACCCCCCTGGCGGTATCACCCGGGGCGGCCCACCCCCCCCCCCCCCCCCCCCCCCCCCCCCCACGACGCCACTGCCAACAATTATATCATCATGCCTGGTAAACATCTTTACAACAAAAGTTGTTTTTTTCCTGAGCTGTAAAATACAGTTAACTTTATTTAGTGACTAAATTCAATTACTCTAGTCGTACAAAGGTTCTCAAACGTTTCCAAGTAATTATCAAAATAAAATATAAGCAAATAAATGAATTTAAATAAGACATTTCAAGCTTAACATTTAATTTTATAGTAAAAAATCACTTATGTTGTCTAACATAATTATTTGTATAATGTAAACTGTAACTCAAACAGGGGCGTAGCTAGGGACTCTGGGGGCCAGGTAGGTTTGGCCTCTTTGGGGGCCCTGCATTTTGACCATTTGTGTAATACTCATGTAAAAATATAATTTAGGACACTCCTTTGAGGGCCCCCTCAAGACGGGCCACGGGGTTCTTTCAATATTGGACCCCCTTCCCCTCCCCTAGCTACGCCAGTGAACTGAAACTTTACCCTGTTGCTTCTGTTCCTCCGTTCCGTTTCCCACCCATCCCTCTAACTAAATGACTGTACCAGCGGATGGTAGTCATCCCCTGCCAGAACTAATGAACTGTGCTCTGGCAAAAAAAATGATCTCTAACAGAGAAATCATTTACGAACTATTATTGGGTTGCACATCTCGCGTTCTTGGTTGATATTTCTGAGCATGCGAATGCGTTGAAGGCAGCAAATGATCATGACACAAGGCATGAGATGGCGTGCAGCTCAAAATGGTGCCACCAACATTTCTGGCTGTTCATAAAACATGCTCTAACAGAGAACATGTTTTGTGAACAGCCAGAAATGCTTTAGTTTCGCTTTAAGCGCCCACGATCTGTTCAGAATATTGCAGCGTGAAAGCCATCGTACCTCGTTGTGATAAAGTTCTAAGTAAATCTGTATACTCATCGTACCTCGTTGTGATAAAGTTCTAAGTAAATCTGTATACTCAGCCTCACCATCTTTATATAAATCACAAAACAGTCTCGTTTGCAGTGTATTATGTCCTTTAATGAAATTATCAATCTTGATTACAACATGTACAATATTTTGTGAATCCCTAGATCCAACCTTAAACCTCGTTAATAATGATGTTAACGTAAAAACGTGGCATTCGTCGTAAATTACGTCTCGTTAAGGTGCTCTTACCCTACCGAAATGTACAAATATCTATTGTTTTAACAACCACTTCATTTTTTAGCTTATTATTAGAAATAAGAGAGCATTAATTAGCCATACTATCATAGCAAGAATATTTCTTCCACAATTTTCACATTTTAAAGTCCTAATAAATAACGATTTAACAAACAAACAAACAAAATTCTTTTAATAAATAATACTAAACATGAACAACTGGATATAGATTACATTGGTTACAAGTTATAACATAATTTCTACAAATCGGGAAAGGAAGTGGGGTGTATTTAAAATAAAAACGTTTAATCTTATTCTTATAAAAGTATTTAAGAAAAAGATTTAAAATGTACAAATATTTTCATAATGTATTTATCTTGGTCCCCGTTTAGATCCTACTGAAGGCATTGCACTGACTTGCGGTTTCACACATAACTTAAAGACGGTCTGCTTTTGGTAAAGATTTATACTAGAAATGAAAGCTGAAAGAGCAAATGAAATTTAATAAGGATGTTACTGATTTTTTTTTAATGTGTTCAATTAATCGGAAAAAATTAATCGATTAGTTGCATTTAATTATAACTTTTAAAACGCATATATAGATCCAATTAAGTTGCGATTTATTATTTCGCGACATCGGTCAAGTCGCGTTAATTGCGTGGCTTCGAAATTTTGTGATGCAACAACAAATTCATTCTGCTATGCAAGAAACAAGAGAGAAAAACCTTTTTGTTCATGTATACACGTCTAAATAAATAATAATAATTCGAGGGAAACGTATGTAAGTAACAAAAAAAAATATAATCTATTCTAATAAAAGGCAAAGCCCTCACTGATTGACTGACTGACTCATCACTAATTCTCCAACTAGTCGTATAGATAGACGCATGAAACTTTGAGAAGTTGTTGAGTACATTCACACGGCGATAATTGGGGAAAGAGAATTGTAAACTTCCCACTCATGTGGGGCCGGGGACCCAAATGTACTATTTTCACCATTATATAACCTATTTAAAACTGACTCATTAAATCTCCAATTTACCGTGTAGATAGGAACATGAAACTTTGGAAAGTTGTTGAGTACAAACAGGCAACAAAACAAAAAAGAATCACTTGCAAATGGCTTAATGTAGTTTGCATTTTTTTCTTTATATGTCATTTTGTGAGCTAGATAAAATTTGTTTAAACCTTAGAAACTGTGTACGTGGAATTAAAAAAACCTTGATGGCCTATTTTTAATATACAATAGGGGATTAAAATTATGTTTTTCATTCTTTTGGCGCCTAGGGTACCTAATCTCTTTTTCGTAAACGTTTAAGACACTTGAACTATTCGATTTCGGACGAATTTTTTGCAAATGTTGACGAACAAAATATAACTATGCGTATCCAGATTGAAATAAACTGTTGTTTTGAACTTTTTATTTCGTACCGATAGGGCACCCGGACCCTTATTTTATTATTTTAAATAAGCCTTAAAAAATAGTATTTTATTCTTCCCACGGCCATTAAACGCTTGGAAGTTTTTGAGTACTTTCTCGCAAAAGTTTTCTGGCATTAAATTTTTTTAAACACCCTTTAGAGGAGGACGGGTCGGGGGCTCAAATGTAGACTTTTCCTTAATATGAGCTTTATAAAACAAACCTTAAAGAATATTGACAAACAAGTCTATCCATCATGATCCAGAGTGAAATCAATTGGTATTTTGAATTGTCGTTACGCGGGTTCATAACGCTAACTGAAATCCTAATGTTCCAAAGCACAGCAGAAGGGGGGGGGGGTATTTTACTTGTTAATAATAAATGGGGGAAAATTTTATAAATATTTTCTTACATTTTAATCGAATTTAATGGATCATATTAGTTTTAATCGATTAAAACTTTAAATCGATTTAAAAAATTTATCGATTCATAAATCATTAACATCCGCAGCCCCGAAAATTAATCAAATAATTACTTAGTTTGGTTATTTTCGAGTGTCTTATACATATTCACTGTTTATATTATTTGAACCGATCTTTCTAAATATGAATTGAATAAGATTGAAGACCAGTTCCAACAGCTCTACGGCTGTGAGGAGAGAAAACCCCAACCAAAGTCCGAGCTGACCACCAACGTCACTGATGACTTTGTTCCAGTCATATGCCGGTTTGGATCTCAAGACTTCATAGTTGAGGGCCTCGTAGAAAATCTCAAGCTTGAGAAAATTCTTCCTGATGTGTTCTTTTGGATCACCAATAAATGTGTACGTCTTGTTCTTCTCTGTAGCTGATTCCTTTACCTTACGGATGTAGCTCTCTATGTAGCCATCTGTTGGCCAAGCTGCCTGGGAAATAATAGTTCTATATGATATCTGGTCGCAAACTGGCGGACAGCGCTCTGTACAACCAAGACTGTCCAATTGGAAGTCTAAACTAACCTGAGCGACACATGGTCCAAAATGGAATGCGTCACAGAATGGGACTGTTCCATTGCTGTTATTGCCAGGCTTTACACCTGTGATTCTAATGAGTTCGTCCAGACTACCAGACATAATGGCGTCGTAGCATCCACATAATTCGTACAGCCTGGCTTGAAAACAAGATTTCCTGCAAGCGTTTTCTGTGTACGTGTAGTTCCAGACTGAAAACAAGTTCATGCCAGAGTGGTCATCGGCGTCGATACAATTTCCGTAAGGAGCAGGCAGTTGGTAATTTTCTACCTGGAGATAAAATGAAAACACACTCAATAATACATAGATATTACATATCATCTATACTCTAGGTGTAATGGGGCATGGTGCCTGACTTCTGTTTTGATTTAGCATTTATGATATGTGAGTTATTTTTAAGACCCTTTAATAAAATTAGTTTGCTAACAAGTAAACTATTAAAGAAAATAAATAAGAATGCATAGGAAATAACCGAATTTCAGTAAATAATAGCAAATACATTCAGTGCCAAATTTAAAATCATATTTTTAGTACCTCCAAAATTGTCAAGGGTAAATGAATTATAGATCCCAAGTAGCATCTTTTACTTTTAATCATAACAAACTCACAGAACAATGGTTACTTTTGTTACTACAGTTTAATATTTTAAATGCTTAATTAGAGGTAGGGTGATTCATAAGGAGGTCAACATTGAAAAGCTTAGTGCTTATTTTACTTATGTGACAAATTGCGCATTTTTTATTTAATTAAGTTTGAATTTATTATTTGCCTATTTGACGAAATCATTTTTAAATGTTTTGTCTGTTAAAAAATTGGACCTTGTGACATTGTATTATTTTCACATATAAACAGTAGCCTATATTATTCTAAACCTGGTATGAAATAATCACAGTTTAGTTTCGTTTTGACAAAAATTTGGCTTAAGTACTTTTAGCACTAGGGTCCTCAATTAAACTCTATTTAATATTTTAGAGTATATTCTGATTTTACTTACATATTGCCACATTAGAATAACAAATCTCTAAGTCAAATTGTGGGGGGAAATGAGTAATGGTCACCTGGTTATGGTCCATGTATCAATCTACCATTGGGAAAATATGAAAGCTGTATAATGAGACAAATTTGTAGAAAGTACAGAATAACAAGATTCTAATTCTATATGACTCTACCTAATATCAAAGTTTCAAATGCCAATATCTCGTTAGGACTAAAAGTTCATATATATCCTTGTTATTCTAAGGTTATTAAGTTGCATTGTTAATTTTTAAATATTTATTATTCTTTGTTCCTTCCATAGCTTAAAATATAATATTAATGTATTCTATCATTCCGTCTCAATTACTTAACTTTAGTAACAGGTTTTATTGAATGCTAAGTGAATGCCATCAAGTATCATTGGAAACCTTTTCACCAAGGATAAAAATATAATCATAGTCTATGGTTCCATCATATCAACAAGTAATTGTCAGGGTCACTTGAATGAAATAGTAACATTTTATATTGGGTTAAGATTCAGAAATATTGTTTGAATAATTATCTATCTTAATTAAATTAGCACTTCAATACCCGGTGCTGACTTAAACTCAAATAGGTGATTAGTAATGTTTTTACTTTCAAGCCAACCTCTAGCTTCATTCATGACAAAGACTCAAAGGACAAGACTGATTAGAGGAAAAAGGTTTGCTTATAAATATGACTTAGGACCTGTATCAAGGATGTGTCCAACTTTAAAATTAAGAGAAGAAAGAGTTGGCTTTTTTTGCATGGTTCGTATGGTTTCCATTTTTTATTCAATACCTTATAAGGGATTGCTCAGACTATTAATGGTCACAATTATTGCTTTCCTTTGATGTCAATACTGTTAAGACCTAAATGAACTTAAATAAGATAATTACGTTAACAATTTTCACAATTTGTTTTATTATTTGCTTGCTTAAAGTTTATATTGCTATTTAATCTCTAGAGCTAAAATAAGAGCTGCGCTAAAATGAGGGGGTGGCTATTGTTGTTTTAAAATTAACGTTAACTTATCGTTAACGGTTCCCTAAGAGTTTACGACATTCAACCGCTAAATAACGATAAGTTATCACTGCGATAAGTTATCCTTAACACCCCATTTTACGTTATCTTAGTGGGAGCTCATTGCCATCAACATACTGTCTTTTTAAGGTAAGATTTTTTTTACTGTGTGCCACAACAGATCTGGTCAGGGGGGGGTGGGGGAGTATTTTCAAACACACGAGAACACATAAAGCTACATGGGTCTCACGGGACATCCCAACGATGAACCAAAAAGGCAATGTATGTATTGGGTAAAAATTCAGGCGATCTCCTCTCCAGGATGAACGTGTATAGAGGGGAGCTGCTATTGCCTTTGGCTACCATCTTCTTGTGGGCAGGCTGAATGTAAAACTAAAAAGAAACTACTCCGAGCAATTGCCATATAGCTTAGTATACTTCCATTCTGAAAAACCAAGTAAAACAGAGAGAATTCAGGATTGCACTGTCGAATAAGTTTCAAGCCCTATACGAATTACTTTGAATTACAATGAAAGAAAGTGGCAGAGCTTGGTAGAAGCAGTCCATTCAACATACCAAGAGGTGTTGGGGAATAGGAAAAGTGCACACAAAGAATGGATAAAGGCAGATTTGCAAAGGATAAAAGAAGAGAGGAAAAGAAATAAAGCATAAATGAATAACAACCGTACTTGTGCGCAGAAAAACAAGCCTCAGAAGAAATATGCAGATGCAAATAATTGAGTAAAGAAAGGCATCAAGAGGGACATAAAGAATACCGTGGACACGCAAAAGAAGCAGAAGATGTAGCTCAACAGGGGAATATGACAGAATTGCTTGGTTCTATAAAGACGCTGTCTGGGAAATTTAACAAGCCGGAGAGACCTGTGAAGGATAAATAGGACAAGAGCATAGCAGATGAAGTGAAACAGAGAGGGAAATGGAAAGAACATTTTGAAGAACTCTTAAACAGAACAGAACCAAGGAATCTACCAGACATGCAACTAGCTGACAATGACCTGCTAATTGACTGAAACCTTTCTAGAAAAAGAATAGATTAGCAGGGTCATTAAAAAACTTAGAAATTGAGAGGATACAGGACCTGATGGCATCCCAGCAGAGGCACTGAAGGCGTAATTGCAAACCAGTGTGGAAATGCTACACCCTCTATGTTTGTGAAGATATTAGAGGAGGACCAGGTTCTTTCCGATAAGAAAGAGGGATACCTTATCAAGCTCCCAAAGAAGATAATTTAAGCTCCTGCTCCATATAATGAAGGATAAACTTGCTGTCCATATGCAAGAACAAACACATACAAGTTTTCTTTCTTTCCGTCCAGTATTCGGGCGTGGAATGGGTTGCCTGAAGAAACCAGGAAAGCCAACACTTTATCATCTTTTAAAACTCTAGTAAGAATACAGGACTAAACACAAACCATAGAAATACGTAGGACGCAATAATCTTCTGTACAGAAGGAGCGTCTGTAACATATAAAATAACTACATACTGCTAAACATAATGAAAAAACACTTTAGACACTCGGGACCAACAAGCTGCCTTTTGCTCTAACAGATCCATCAACGACCAGATAGCGACACTGCGCATCATTCTACAGCAGTCGCTGTAGAGCGGAACTGAACTCGCCTCTCAATATCAATTTTGTTGACTATGAAAAAGCAGTCGACAGTGTGGACAGGCAAACTCTGTGGAGATTATTAGATACTAGATAATCAAAAACACATATGAAGTGATTATCTGCCGAATACATTGCCAGTAGGTGAAAGATGATTTTCTAGCTAAAGACTGGTTTGAGACAAGGATGTTTGTTTTCACCCTCCCTGTTCTTGTTGGCAATTGACTGGGTGATGAAAACATCCACAGGAAAAAAAAGAATGGCGCCATTTCACCTTATGGGGAGCAACTTGATTTTCTTGACTAATCTGATGATCTTGCCCTTATCTCACGTACCCAACAACAGATGCAGGAGAAAATAAACATTGTTGCAGCCAATTTGGCTAGCATGGGTATTAATATAAATAGAGGGAAGAGAAAAGTCTTCAATGTTAATGCCATTAGTACAGCACCCATTATGTCTGAAGGAGAAGAACTCGAGGAGGTGGAGAGTTTTGTCTACCTTGGCATAGTTGTAGATTAACTATGTGGATCGGATGTAGATGTCAGAATAAGGATTGAGAGGGCAGGAGCAGCCTTTCAACAACTCGATAATGTGTGGGTCTACAGTAACATAAGCACTAAGCAGCAATTTAAAAATAAGGATCTTAAATGACAAGATAACGCCAGTGCCGCTATATGGAGTCGTAAACCTGACCAGAATCCAGTCCTTCATTAACAATTGCCTACGAAGGTATTTCAGAATTCACTGGGCGGACAAAATCAGCAATCTGTAACTGTGGCATTGGAAAAATCAAATCCCAATGGAGGAACAGATTCGCCAGCAGCAATCGAGATTGACTGATCATACACTAAGAAAACCTGCATCCAATACACAAGAAGGCTCAACAACAACAGCATTGAAAGAGGACGATAAAATAAATTACAAAATGAATAACTTGCTCTTGAATAATTCTTTACAGCCAGTCACTTGACTTATGTTTACAAAAAACTTTCTAGGTACAAACCTTCCTAATTCCTATAGCTGTATTGTAACCGGGGGCCACAATAACGCCTCCATCTTCAGGGAAGGCGGCCTCTGACCCTGAATAGATCAGAACTTTGATACCCGCTGACTCGGTGATGGGTGTATAATCGGACTGACCGATGTCCAACTCCAAGATCAAACCATTTTTAGGACCAGATTTAGATGTTTTCCTAGAAATTGAAATAATTTAAATATATTATAACTAGCAATTTACCCGCGCTTTGCAGCGGGAAGTTGGAGAATTAGTGAAGAGTGAGTGAGTGAGTGAGTGAGTGCATAAAAAAACTATTTTTGGGCCCCCGGTGCTCAGTAATGGATATTTTAAATATTTTGTCACCTACTGCCATCGTGAAAGTGTATTTAACAAACCCCCAAAGTTTCATGCCTTTACCTATTTGGGAAATAGGAAAAATATTGCTTTTCAATTTGTATATAGCACATATTAGGAAAAAAACGTTTTTTGAGGCTCCGGCCCTAATGAGTGTGAATTTTAAAATTATATTACGCCAATTTTCGTCCTTTGAGGGTACCCAACAACAGCAGGGGGGAGTTAGCAAATTTCGAGACTTTAACACCTTAGGGCATTACTATATAATGGCCACGTTATTTTAATTACATATTCCATACCTTACAATAAAAAATGAGTTAACATATAACTAAATATTAGTCATAAATTTAGATCAAAAAATAATAATATTATGTACACTGACGCACCATTCATTTCCTTTTCCATTTTGGCAATAATAAACAAATGCGACGCCAATTAATAGTTTTCATAGAGCATCACTCAATTTCATAAACATTACAGAAGATAACCTCAGCAGCTTTTTTGTCATGAATACTCACATTGGGTAACAATGAACAATAAACTTCATTGATTTTTGGCATCATTTGATGTTCTTGTATTTTGTCCAATCTTATTATTATTTCGAATATTCTTATAAATACAATCTGTCGAGAAGGGGTGACCTCTACGTGGTTCGACAGACGAGTAGGGTTGTGGAGCAGACCGCGACCTGAAACCGACAAACCCCTGGCTTGGACAGCCGAAGACCGTTGTTAGGTGTTAGGTGCTAGTCATATATGATTACAGTCGATGTACGGATCTTAGGCAAAGCATTTAGATGTAATGACGATGATGAACACCAAAGTACCCGTTGAGGGTCGGGTTACTCCGAAGCGACCGTTTCGTCCCCCTCAATTAACTAGCAACGCTGTTGAGCGGTGCCGGTTTAGGGCCAGGAGCGCCAGCACGGAATAGCAAAAGGTACCGCTAGGAAACGCTTTTGGTCGCCAGCTCTGAGGAAACCTTCCGGTGGGGGTTAAACCCTGGGTAGGTCAGTGATGATCCCACGCTTTGCGGCGATCTAAACTGTAGAGACTCGTAACCTTTGCCGTGGTGGCGCCAAAGTGATACTATGTTGATAGCGAGTCACAGTAGGAAATTCCACACCTCCCTCGGGAGGCACACTTTAGTGGGAGGCGTTTTCGACCTAGTGTCCTGGACGCCCAGGCGGCCGCTTGTAGCAGCGACCGCTCCGGGGGGGGGGGCTTCTCAGTCTTTACGTCCCTTGGGGGGCCAGAGGGCTGAGTGGGTTTTCCGGGAAGCCCCATGAAGAGCGCAGGCTCGGGACTGCTGATTTTCTTCCACATGTAGGATATAAATACAATGATGTTACAGAAAATTTCTACAGAAAAAAATCAATTTTTAAAGATGAGGGCGCGGGACAGTTAACATTTAGGAGTGGACTCTGTTTACCCGCGGGGTGGACATTTGAAACACCTTTTGTATACAAAACATCTCTACAAGAAAATAGCAACAGAAACTATCATTGAGCTTATGTTTGGAACTAGCTAAAAACGCGTTTCAGCGGGGGGAAAAGGGATTTCATTTAGTGTTGATAACACGCGTATCCAATTTCTGGAAGAATGTATCATAAGTACAAAGACCGTTAGAATGGTTCAATATGGCAATTGACATTGCGTCAAACCAACGCTATTACTACGTTCATTGTTGTCGATTAGCACATGGAAGCCACTTCAAATATTTTGTGAAGATGGAGCCATAAATAAAAATGTTTTACTATTTACATGGCAAACGTCGTAAGCCGTTCAGTCCGTTAAGCGTAAAATTGTAAAAAGATAATTTTTTTAAAACTTTTGTACATCGTTCTCTCTATAGTTTCACAATGTGTTATCAAAATCGCATGTACCAATTTTGATCGGGTATCGTACATCGTAGCAAAAGCCTACACTCTCTAAAGAGACCCCGATCCCAATCTGTGCAATATGTAAAGTTAAAATCCGTGAAAGTTTCAATCTAGATCATGCTGGACATCTGTGTCAATATTTGTAAAGATTTTGTAAATGGAAATGAAGTTTTAAAATTAATAAACAAACTAAAGATCTGGGGCCTACGGCCCCGAAAGAGTGGGCATAGGAATTTAATACCTTACAGAATATTTAAATGGTCCATCAATTTTTATATACCAAGTTTGGTCAAGATTCATGCATTCATGCGGCTCTATGAAAACAATTAATTGGCGTCGCATTTGTTTATTATTGCCAATTTGTTTGAACCACGTTTCACCAAAATCAACTTTTTCCCGCAGGCGCTGTTTAAAAATACCTTTTAATATAACACAGGTTAAGTAAATAATATATATTTAGGCACCAGGCCGCTATTAAATAGGTTTTTTATCTTTAGGCCCAAATCTTTGGTTGGAATGTATTGAACCACTTTCTAAAGTGATATTCTAAGGCACCCGATAATCTCCACAGGGTTTGCCTGTCCACACTGTCGAAAGCTTTTTCATAGTCAGCAAAGTTGATATTGAGAGGCGAGTACCACTGTAGTGACTGCTCCAGAATTATGCGCAGTGTCTTTATCTGGTCAGTGCAGGATCTGTTGGTGGGAAAGCCAACGTGTTTGTCCAGTGGCATAGGGTCTACAGCGTTTAACATCATGCTAAGTAGTAGGTGGAAAACCTCTTCTGGGATTGGACCGCAGGGTGATCCTTCTGTAGTTCGAGCAGGAGCTTAAATCCCCGTTCTTTTGGGATCTTGACAAGGTATCACTCCTTCCAATCGGAAGGAACTTGCTCTTCTTCCCATGTCTTCAGAAACAGAGGTTGTAGCATTTCCACATTGATTTCCAGTTACGCATTCAGTGCCTTTGCTGGGATGCCATAAGGCCTGTAGCCTTTGCATTTCTGAGTTGTTTAATAGCCATGCTAATATCTTCTTTGGTGGGAATATTGCTGTCAATTAGCAGGTAATTATCAGCTTATTGAATATCTGATGGGTTCTTTGGTTTCGGCCTGTTTAAAAGCTCTTCAAATTGTTCCCTCCATCTCCCTCTATGTATCTCTTCACTTAGTATGGTGTTTTGCTTTTTATCCTTCACTGGTCTTTCTACCTTGCTAAATGTCACATACAGCGTCTTAATTGTATCATACAGTTCACGCATGTTCCCCTGGTGAGCTGCATATTCTGCTTCTTTAGCTTATTTGCATCTGCATACTCTTTCTGGGACTATTTTTTCTGCGCTCGTGTGCGGCTTTTGTTCAACTCCTTCAACTTTCTTTTTGAGCATATGCCTTTATCTATTCTTTGTCTGCCCGTTTCCTGTTCCATAGCCCTTCTTGGCTTGTTAATTGGACTGTTAATTTCTTGCTTTGCCATTTTCTTCAGTGGTTGCTCGGTATAATATCTTTTTAGTTATAATTTCAGCCTGGCACCAAGAAGATGGTGATCTGAAGCAACACCAGCTCCCGTGTTTACAAGTACGTCTGGAGAGATCGCTTGAATTTTTAGAAAAGGCATACATGGTCTATTAGGTTTATTATTCTCAAGTTGATGAGTCGATGATACTCATGTAGCTTTATGTATTCTGTTGTGATGGAAAATACTCCCGCCAATGACCAAGTCTGCTGTGGCAAATGGGTCCGCAAACCTCTCACCATTGTCGTTCACCACGCCTGTCCCTTGCCGTCCCATAACCTCTTCATACCATGTGTGTTACTGCCAATCTTGCAATTAAAGTCTCTAATGAGGATGACGATGTTCCTCCGTTGATGACCGTGGACTGTTGTCATTACTCTATTACAAAATTCTTCCTTTTCTCCTCCATCGGTTTAATTAGTTGGTGCGTCGCATTGGATGTAATCTAAGTTGATGCTACGTTTCTTTTCCCGGAAGGTTGCTAAGAGAATTCTAAGTCCAATGAACGCTCCTTGGGCTGCCCTTGATAGTATCATGGCAACGCACAGGGTATGTGGCGCTTCGTCTTCACCATGTCCCGAAAATAACACCATCTCCCCTGAGATTTACCTCTTCTGGTCCCATCAAGTCCATCTTGCTTCACTGATTCCAAGAATGGTGAGCTTATAGCGCATTATCTCTGCGGCTATTTGTACAACTTTACTAGCTTTATTCATCGTGCGGACATTCCAAGCTCTGATGATGGTGGCGGTTCTGGTAGAGATGATGGTAGTCGGCCTAATAGCTTCCAGATTTTGGCTTTCACTATTAGGTGTCATATTTTCTCATCAAGTGATCCATCCTCTCCCTGGACTGAAATGTCTTTTGTTCCGCTTTTCGGTGTTTTTTTAAAAACTATGTCTTTACATGGCAGGGTTGTTGGCCTTGCACGCAACCACTTAGGCTTGCCCTCACAGCTCAATGTGTAGCAGTCTTTGTTCGGGTTGGGCCCCTAGCTTTTGTGGATCCCTCCCCTTCTTACAATGCAGTAGGAATGATTTTCGTCCGCCCTGGGTATTTTATTTCCCCGTTACCCTCTATATCTGGTGGGCTTTCTCCTATACGCTGCCTGGGGAGGCGCTCGATAGAAGATCAGCATCACCGCACGGGTGCTCAAATAAAGTTGTAATAAGTTGTATAACTTATCAGTTAAATTTGCCATATGTCATAAGTATTTAAATAAAGTTTAATACGTTGTGTAACTTACCAGTTAACGTCGACATATGATGTCTCTCCAATGGAGTAGCAGTTACCATAAAAAACATTGGTGAACATTGTAAAGTTCTTCGTAGTGCAAGGTTTCTGCAGATAAACAAAGTATTGACAATGATCACATTTTGGTTGCATAATAGATAAACGTTTTATAAATAATGAAATTGAATGGTTAAAACATTATAAATAAGAATAACAATACAAAGTCTGTCACGACTTTGATAATTTTTTTCGTCATTTAATTTATATTTTTGTGAGGATTTCTTTCCCAGGAATATAATTGTGTATTTAACGCCGCTCTTAGTTGATGAACATCCCTCACTTAAAGCATCAATGCCGGTTTTAAAATAGTTAGGATACACCTCAGATTCACAATAGATGGGGTATGTCCCAGTCTTACAATAGATGGGTACAGCCCTATTTTATGATTTATTATTAAATCTAAGATGGCCAGAACCTCTAGGAAACTAACCGTCATAACCATTTCATAATAAATTCCCCTTTAAATATGGATTCTCGGTGTCGTATTGGGTTAAAATATGTATGCAAAATCCTTTTCAAATTCATTTTTGTATTCTTGTCAGCCTTTTAAAAGTCACAAGATCTGTTTCCGGCTGGATCTTAGCCGAAAATTCGATGGAAGGAAGGGAGCTTACAACGCTCCCAAACTCCTGTGTCTAGGGGGCAGGACCTCACGCCTTCGGGGGTAAGGTCAACATACATTACTTGAAAACCAACATGAGACACAATTGAGTTTTTGTTCTTATTCCTTATTTCTTGCATAGCAGAACGAACGTGCTGTGTTACGTCACATAATTTGGGAGTCGTGGAATTATCGCGACTTAACCAATTTCGCAAATTAATGAATCGCAACTTGTTGGGATCTATATATGTGTTATAAAAATATATGATTAATCGATTAAATTATTTTCCCGTTTAATTGAACAAAAAAATTAATCAGTACCATGCCTTGTTTAATTACAAGACAATCATTTTTATAAACGTTACCGTATCAAATGTACAATCCAAAAGCATGTCGTCAAGTTGGTGCCCCACATCTACAGTTTCTTCGTTAGTGTATTCTCTCATTACGGTATCCATTAAAATGTCCTTATGAGAACTTGAAAAATTCTGTTGAAGGTAAAACAATCAATTAATCTGTTGAAATTATATGTTAACCAATTTATGATTTGAAATTAATCTTTATTTACATCGATGGGTGTTTTTATGCCTAACTAGTGGAAGAGTCATGCGTTGCAACGATCTTCGGTATAAATGGAAGAGACTCACAGAAACAAATGACTGGTACTTTTAAAACACAATTATGCCAGAAATTTTCACAGAAGTGAGCTAAAATAGTCCTAAGTTTCATGGTGATTTGATAAATGAAATTCAAAACTTTTTAAAGCCTGCATAGAAAAAATGATATCAATGGTACTGGACCCACGATTAGTGGGTTTTTCTAATTGTCAATTTACGTAAAAACTAATCTATTTATCAGGATGATCGATTGAATAAAATAATAATTATATAGCTTATATCACTACAAAACTTTTTTTTAAAAAAAACAACAACATAAAAAGCCCCGACGCTCCATAAGGTGCAAGGTGATAATTTCAAAATCCCTATAGATCTATATATTTTAATCTGGAGGATGATGGATGTATGTTTTAGTTTTAATATTTATCAAGATATTGTAAAATCAAATGAGGATAAGCGTCTTAAAAGATAACAAATTCAACGCACACACACAAAGATTTTGGTCCCCTGCCAAAAAGAAATGGAATGTAGAAGTTCAATTTACCATAAATTTTAATATTAGCCATCAAGTATTAATGTATTAAAATCCACCAATTAACCAAGAATTCAAAGTTTAAAAACTCTTGATTTAGCTCATATAAGGAATACAATTCTAGGCCGCTGATCCCCTATCAATTGTATTTGTAGCAATAATATGCCAGAAACTTAAGCTAGAGCAGTGGTTCTTAACCGGTGCTCCGTGGAGCACTGGTGCTCCGCGAGGTAGTTGCAAGTGCTCCGCGAAATTATGTAACTCAAAATTTAATGTTCACTCACTTACCCTATCTGATTGAGCTGAACAAATGCTTATAATAGGTAGTCCACACGGGGGGAAATCGGCCTTTTTGTCTATTTTTACTGTTTTTTATATCAATTGAAAGCTTGGCTTTTAACCTAATTTTTTTTGTAAAATCAAATCGGTGTGTACATTTAACTCGGAGTACCGCCGTTGAGAACTGAAAATTTCCGATAAGGCACAATTGGCGTCATATAAGGTTGCTGAAATGATTGCTGTTAAAACCACATACTATAGCAGATTCTTTAATTATACCTGCATGTTGTGAAATGGTTAAAATTATGTTTGGCGATGAAGCAACAAAGGAAATAATGAAAATTCCTCGTTCAAATGATACAATAAAAAATAGAATTAAAAATATGTCGGATGATATCGAGAAAACAGTTGCCGATAAGCTTTCCAAACGGCATTTTGATCTGCAAATTGACGAGTCCACTGACATAAGTAGAATATCTCTTATACTAGGGTTCGTTCGTTTCAATCATGAAAAAGAAATAGTGAATCAATTTCTATGCTGTCTTGAGCTTACCGAACGTTTCGACAGGACAAGATGTCTTTGATTCTATTTCTTCCTATTTCGAACAATTCAAAATACCATGGGAGTTGTGTGTGGGAATTTGCACGGACGGTGCTCCATCAATGGTAGTGGGGGCCGTCCATAAATGACGTCACGCGATTTTGGCCGATTTTTACCCCCTCCCCCCCCTACGTCACGCGTCGTCACAAAATCGTAGACCCCCCCNTTGACCCCCCCCCCCTAAAAAAGAAAAAACACACACACACTTTATTTTCTATTTGAAAATAAGTATGCTTCTAATCACTTTTTTGTCTTTTAAGTATTTATTTTGTGTAGGTCTACATTGTAATATTGTAACACGCGTGACGCTATGTGAAAGGCATTAAATAAATTGTATGCCAGTGATTCTCAAACTTCTTCGTATCAGACGACCGGCAAGAAATTTTCCATTTCACCAGGTATCATTGCATTCTTTTCCCGTTTGGACATGCTTTTCTCTGTACTGATTTGATAGCAAAATGAGCCCCTACACAGCTTACAGCCCCTATAAGATTAAGTATGAATTTGGCTTGTTTTATATATTAACATTTTTTAAAAAATGTTTAGTTGCCATGGCATAGCAAGACAGCTAACGAACAATGCAGCGGTAGTGTGGAAAACCATTTGATGTGATAACCTTCACGATTAAGCTCGCGAATGTAACTATTGATATTACAAGGATCATTGCATTGTTGATGGACCAAGACAATTCTTCAAATTGATTTCGATCTTCTAATGACAGTTTTCCTGCTAAGTATAGGCACATCAAAGGCATTTGATCTAAAATTATCACATTGATATAACATCTCATGTTTTCTAAAAATTATTAGGTATGCGCTTGAAGAGGAAAATGGCCATTACTGTACGAACCCCACATTTGTGCAGGAATGTATGGTGTCATCTTGTGCGTCGCAAAATACAGTAATTCTTGAAAGTTGAGGACTGAAAAAATATTATGACATTATTAAATTATCCAATAGTATCATAACGTTTTACTCCGAAGCTCACAAGTTTTTTTTTTTTTTCCACTTCTTTTTTCTTCAGGATTTCACGTACGTCACACAACAGTTGTAAATATAATGTCACCAATAGACGAGGCTTGTTTAAATTTAAATAGTTGCATTTTCTTGTGGAATTTATAAACTAATGAAAAATACATGGCTACTGCTATCGGTCTGTTAAACCAAGTGGTCGGTTAACAGCGATAAATTATCTCATTTGGGGTAAAAAGGGAACTCTTGGGGTAATGCAGAATCATTGTGGGCATAGAAAATTTGCTAGAATCCGCTACTTTTGGGTTAACAGTAATGTTAACATAAACTTTTATAATTTTAATATTTAGGTATCCGGTCCGGTTTTTTTTTCACACCGTTTAAGCGGCCTTCAAAAAAACGAAATGTATTAACATCCTTAGATTATATTTTATTTTAATGCATACAAATTAAACATTGACTATAAATCATTACTGTTAACTTCTTTGTTTATTAAAAAAATTATGTAAAAATAATATTTTTAAAATGTATTTTTTGAAAAAATCCCTCAATTGACTGAGAGGGCATCCCGTAAGAAAGAAGTCGGCGAACAGGGGTAAATTACCTCATCTGGGGTCAAAAGGGAATCTTTGGGGGTAATGCAGACTCATTTGGGACATATAATATCCACTACACTCCACTAAATATGTTCAAATACGTCATGTGTACGTGCACGCTTGGAACATATGCCCACTATTGAATCGGTTCCTTCCAGAAAATGCATTTGTTAAATTTGTCATCTATGTAGATTTCTTATTTACGTACTATACGAAGACACATAAATCCAACCTACTTTCATTTATATTGACACAAGTGACAATAATCTTAATCAACATGACTTGACTGTATCAAGTATCATTTCTGTCATATTTAAAATTAATGCCTTAAAAACTGAGTTCAGAAGAAAGTTGTTTTGTGCTCCTCTCGAATTGCGATGTCGAGAATTTGATGCATTCAATAAAGTTAATGAATACTTTTGACTAATTTTAAATGGACACATTTATCATTCTATTTAGAATGGCCAGAGGCGTTTGACCAAAAACCAATCGAAAAATTATATCAAACTTAAAACGTTTATAATTGTATCAAATAGATTCCCCTCCCCCCCACCCAACCTCAAATGGATATTTCGTGTCGTTTTGACTTAAAATATTTACCTACATATAATCCTATTCAGATCTTTTTTTTAGACACTTGTCCTGTTTGTAAAACTCACCAGTTGCAGTTTCGGAGGGGGGTGAGGGGGATAACCGACAAAAACAAAAGCTAGCAGACTCCTGCCGCGAGTGAACCACAAACGCTTTTATGTCAACATCAAACGACGCAGGGTAACATTTTTTTATGTTCTCTTGTGGGTTCTCAAACTTTAGAATTATATTTAATTTTCATGTCTTGATAACTAACGCCAACTGACGTCTAATGGCACTGTGAGAAGCAGTGAATTTTTTAAAAAAAGTCATTAAATAAATTTTAAGTGACCAAATATTTCAGTGGAAGTTTTATTTAAAGTTACCCTTTCGAAGTGACGTCACATTTCTTCAACCCCCTCCCTCCCCCACGTCACGCATCGTCACAAAAGTGAGACCCCCCTCCCCCCCTAGGTGCGTGACGTCATTTATGGACGGCCCCTAGGCTCATTAATAGGGTTTGTGACTCTCGCCAAAAAAAGTAACGCCAATATTATATCTACTCACTGTTTTTTGCACAGAGAATCTCTGGTGTGCAAAACATTACCAGTAGCATTAAAACCTGTGCTAGACAAAGTTGTAAATATGGTAAACTTCATAAAATCGAGACCTTTGAAAATACGCGTCTTTAAAAATCTTTACATCTCTATGGAAGTCAAGTACGAATCTTTGCTTTTGTATTCTGAAGTGAAATGGCTATCCACAGGAAAAGTGTTACGTCGTTTCTTTGAACTGAAGGATGAATTGATGACCTTTTTCCAAAATGAAAATATGGATGATTTTGTGGAATATCTTCAAATGACATTTGGTGTGCTAAATTGGCATATTTAGCTGATATTTTTTGTTATTTAAATTGTGTTAATACCAGCCTTCAAGGAAGAAAAGGAAATTTTTTAACATCGACCGTCAAATTGACAGCCTTTCGGAAAAAAGTTTTTTTTTTTTTTTGGAAAAATCGCTTGTTGGAGAAAATGAAAGTAGATATCTTTCCTTCTCTTAATGATAACACTGTCGAAGAAATTATTTCAGCAGTAACAGAGCATTTAACTTCATAAGAAGAAAAGATTGAATTTTATTTCCATCAATAAACGTAGAAACATATGACTGGATACATAATCCCTTTGCCACGGTTGATACATCAAATAATAAGTTGTCATACCAAGAAAAAGAAGAATTAATCAACCTATCATCGGATCGTACACTTAAAATAAAACTTTCCGAAATGGTTCTGGAGGAATTTTGGATCTTTGTGCAAGAAGAATACTCAGCTCTCTCCATGAAGGCACTTAAATTCTTGTTGCAAATTTGTGTGAACTTGGTTTCTGGATTGTCACCAACATAAAAACTAAAAATACCGCTCTAGATGACATCCCAGATATGCCACTCATGGAAGAACTTGATGTCGTGCCCACACAGGAAGAGCTGAGCAAAGCAATTGACAGTCTAGCTTGTGGAAAAGCTCCGGGGAATGATGGAATACCACCAGAGGTTCTAAAGAGTGGCAAGACAGCTTTACTCCAACCATTGCACGAGATTCTGTCCCTCTGCTGGGAACAGGGCTACATCCCCCAAGACCTAAAGGATGCAAATATAGTGACACTATATAAAAACAAAGGTGATAGGAGTGATTGCAATAATTATCGCGGCATTTCACTCCTTAGTATTGTAGGAAAGACCTTTGCCTGCGTTATACTAAAACGTTTACAAAGCCTAGCATCCCGCGTCTATCCAGAATCTCAGTGTGGTTTCCGGTCCGGTCGGTCTACCATAGACATGGTGTTCTCCATACGACAGCTCCAGGAAAAATGCAGAGAGCAGCAGATGCCACTATACATTGCATTTGTGGACCTTACAAAAGCCTTCGACTTAGTCAGTCGCAACGGGCTATTCCAAATACTGGCAAAAATTGGATGTCCCCCTCACCTACTTGCCATCATCAGACAGTTCCATGAAAATATGCTTGGCACAGTACAGTTCGATGGAGCTAAGTCAGAGGCCTTCCCTGTCAGCAGCGGAGTTAAACAAGGTTGTGTACTCGCACCAAAACTCTTCGCAATATTCTTCTCTGTACTTCTTCGATACGCATTCAAGGATAGCAGTGAGGGAATCTGGTTACATACCAGAGCTGATGGAGGACTTTTCAACACTGCCCGCCTCCGAGCCAAGACCAAAACGACGGATGTCCTAATTCGAGAGCTACTATTTGCGGATGATGCGGCACTAACAGCACATACAGAATCTGGTTTGCAACAACTCGTGTCAAGCTTCTCCAATGCCTGCAAAGAATTTGGTCTGCAAATCAGCTTGAAAAAGACAAACATCATGGCCCAAGACACTCGACCTCCTCCTACCATAAATATCGATAATGAAAACTTGGAGGTTGTGGACAGCTTCACCTACTTGGGATCCAAGGTCTCCAATACACTGTCCATTGAAGAAGAAATAAACAGCAGAATTGGCAAGGCAGCCGCAACAATGGCTAAACTAAATAAGCGGGTCTGGCAAAACACCAAGCTAACGGAGAAAACCAAACTGTGCGTCTATCGAGCCTGTGTCATCAGTACACTACTATATGGGAGCGAGACATGGACCACTTATACATCACAAGAGCGTAAGCTTAACAGCTTCCATTTGAGATGCTTGCGCCGCATCCTTGGTATTAAATGGCAAGAAAAAGTGCCTAATAGTGAGGTACTAACGCATGCCAATACCCAAAGCATGTTCTCAATTCTTAGTGAAAGACGCCTGAGGTGGCTAGGACATGTCAAAAGAATGAGCCCCGGCCGCATCCCGAAGGACCTCCTATATGGTGAACTTGCTTCAGGAAAGAGGAAAACAGGTCGCCCACGCTTGCGATTTAAAGATGTCTGTCAAAGGGACATGAAAGCAGCCAAAATACATACAAGTGACTGGGAGTGTAAGGCAGAAGACCGATCTACGTGGCGCACAGTTGTCAAAGAGGGCGTCATAGTAGCCGAGGAGCGAAGAATGGAGGAGGCTGCAGACAGAAGAGCTAGGAGAAAGGCCAAAACATTTGGAAGCACAGAACTCGTGTGTAAAAACTGTGGCAAAGACTGTCACTCAAGGATAGGACTGCACAGTCACTCGAGGAAATGCAACCCAACCCAACGGTGATGCACCATCGTCTCGCGAGACGGAAGGATGCCGGATGAAAAAAATAAAAAATAGCAACACTTACTAATTTGGATGAAGAATTGAGGGTAGCTATTTCTAAAATTAGGCCTAATATCACTGAAATTTTTAAAAACCGTCAAGCTCAGGTTTCACATTAAATCTTTTTATTTTTCTGAATTAAATTTTGCTCAATGTATTTTTTTACTTATTAAATTTATGTTTATTAAAAATTTGTTTGTCATGTTATAATTTTAAACTCTTATGTTATAATGTTTTATTTTCAATAAAAGTCATACGTATGTGTATTTGTATTTTTTTTTACTCCTTGATTTTGATGCTCCCCAAATTTTTGTCATGATCAAAAGTGCTCCCCGACTCCAAAACGTTAAGAACCACTGAGCTAGAGAGTATTCAACAATTTCCCAAAGTTTATAGCGATTGGGAATGGATAAATAAAAATAATAATTATATTTTAATAGTATATATTCGTTCGATCTTCATGAGACTTTAGGAGGTTGTTGAGTACCCTTTCGGGCTGGTAACTGTTAGTCTGTTAGGTACTATGCGTACTGCTTCCTCCACTTTCCATGAATCTGTAGAGATGCTAAACTGTGATTTACCAATGTGCCACCCCCTCTATTTACTGCTCATTTAGTCTTGACAGGTCAAGGGCACATCTCTGACATCGGTGTGCTAACACCACCCACACGACAATACGGTCGTTTACGTGTATTTCCTAGGACGTTCTGGGTCCATCAAGTACGAGAAAGTTTGTTTTTCTTGTTGGTTTGTCTACATAGGGGTAAACAGAGACTAGAGGGGGAAGGGAACAAGCGGAAAAGAACAAACAAGGAATTACAGAGCAATTATTACTCTCAACACATGGGAAGTGTACCCAGTTAGACTGACCACTAGTGTCGTTGACCACTATTATTGTTACCAGCTATTTATTGTAAACGCAAACGCTATCGCATATTGTGACTGTTTATCTCTTTTATATATTAACTTAAAATGAAGAGATGTTTAAAAATTCATGCCTTGCAACGATTTTGCCCGTGGCCATTAATATCACTTTTTGTGTGCTTCTATTAGCTATATAGTAGCCTAATGGTTTAAGCGATAGCTACTGGGAAAATGGAAGTACCTTGCCCACATTTTGCGTATAACTTGTTAGCCCATATTAAAATAGTTATAGGGCAGTGATGGTGAACCGTCGGCCAAGCCAAACCCTCATTTTCGGGTTTCATTGGAGAGTTGGCACTTTGCAACAAACAAGTAAAAGTTTTGGTTAAATTTTGGGCACGCGGAACCGAAATTAATGGGGCTCCTGACACCGAAGAAAGAACATTAGGATTTTAAATGACCAATGATTATTTTTATAGCCCATCATTTTTTTTTTATATCTTTAGTTAGGTCAAGATTTATCCATTAACCTGGTTTGAAAGGAAAAACATACATGCATTATGCATACCTGCCTGCATACATACATACAACACATACACTTACAATTATGTAGGCACGCGCACACACAAACATACGTATATTACGTACGTACATACATGCATGCATGCATACATACATATATGCATATTTTAATTTTTTATTTTATACAATTAAGTTAGCGCTATGAACTACTTTCTGCACAATGTCCCTTTTCCCACTGTCCTATTCTTTTTCAACTTTAAATTAATCAGGCATGATTTTACTTGTAACTTTTTTAAATCTATGAACACGGAATAGTTGTATTCTTAACTAGCAATAAAGCATTTTTTTTTTTGCTGTTGTTTTACATTAATTTTTAATCTTTATTTTTTAATTTTTTTTATAAACATAAACTTGTATTGGCGGCTGGGTAGCGAAGTCAATAGTGCGCTCGTCTCACAAGCTGAGGGGCGTGGGTTCAAGCCCACGAAAAGCCACTATAAAAATGTTGTGCAATGACTAACGCTTAGAAAGTCCTCCGCTGACCTGGAGAGGGATGGGCGCCGCCAGTGTCTATTAAGCCCGAGAATATTCTAATGGTAACATTAGAATCCTCTACAACCTCGATAAAAAGAGGTTATGGGACTTAAAAAAAAAATAAAAAAAATAATTTTAAAAAAAAAATGGCTAAATACTTTTCAGAAACATTGCTACTTAGAAATAGGACATAGAAATTTCAGACATATAATTATTTTAAAAGTAAAATTAATATTCGTAGAATATAGTCAATAACAATTTTGTTGTTTTAGATGTAAGGCTCTATATTTTAGTGATTTAAGTCAAAGTTAATTTTTTCCATTTAACGATTTTTTTTTATAGATTTGATAAAGAGACTATAAAATGATTAAGTAACTTATAACAAACAAAATCTACTAAGCGAAATTCTAATTACTGACCTGCAATCTGTCTATAAATATTCTTATTTTGTCCGCCTTTGACATTCTTATACGATTCAGGTTACAAATGGTAACAGCTGGAAATGTCAGTCTTGGCTGGTATTCTATTGAAACTGTTGTTGTGATGGGGTAATCATAGAATTCTCTCAAGATGGTGGTCAGTTGAAATGTGGCCCAGACCGTGCTACTCAACACAAGAAAAAACCAAAACAATCTTCGAGCGAGACTTCTGCTGCCTACGGCTCTACTCATGCCGTGCATCGTTGTATTCTCACCAAACTCGATGATTACGTCTTTAACTGTGAGTTTATTCACTTTAACTTTTGTTTCCATGATTTCCATTTTTGCAATTTTATTTTTTAGTATATGATAGATTTTACAATGTTAAAAAGATGACTTGGATAATCATTGTAGCTTCAACAATGAAACAACCTGAACTTAGATATTTTCTTAACTAATAGCAAATAAAATATTACCTGAAATTTCATAAAATACAGTAAGAACAACACAGGCTAAAACTATCTTATCGCTAAGAATTTCACAGTTTAAGAAAGAAAAATACTTTTATAATTATGTTGGTAAAAGTTTTCCTTTTCTGTTATGATTTTTTTAATTCCACGAACTCCTCGGAAAAGAAACCATGGAATCCAATGGCAATCAAATTCGATTATCAACTTTAGAGCATTTTAATGTTTCTTCAAATTAATACAATGTTTATAATTTTCTTTTACAAACTGAGACGGATTTTATAAAAATGATTTTAAAAAACTATACTTATCCCAGAATAAAATATTTAAACTAAACACGGTAACAATAGCTGTACAAAATGGTTAAGGTGAACTCACATAGCACATTATGATGAAATTGTGAAAATAAACATTAAAAAACACTGTAGTAAACACATACGTTTACATTGATACTCAGATTTTTATGCACAAAAGTTAATTTCTGGAGCAAATATTTAGACATTTAATACAAAAATCAAGTCCAAACGGCCTACTTACACCTAACGTGATTTAACATGCACTTTGGGGAATTTTTTGTAATGGAGCAAGCTGAGCTGCGGTTTGCCCTTTCTGCTTATAACTAAGTAATCAAACACGATTATTATGGAACATTCGCTTGGCTTTCGGCATAATTGCATAAATTATTTCTCCTAAAAATATGCACTACCCAAGCACATCATAAAGGTTATAGTTCAGCTAGGGATCCTGCACGATTTTTGCTCGATAGAAAAACATTTTATATCATCATTCCTGGCATGCGATTTTACAACAGAATTTTTTTTTTTTTAAATATTTTATTTCATTTTGTTTAATATTATTGAATAAGTCACAAAGCGTATCTTAATCTGTAAAATCAGTTAACTCTGGTAGAAAAAAAGGTTCTTAGACGTTTCAGAGTAACGATAAAAAATATAAGCAAAATGACTTTCAGTAAGATGTTTTAAACTAAAAATGCAACTTAATAGTGAAAATTAACTTAAATAAACGAAACATAATTATTTCTATAATATAAATTAAAACTCAAAGTAACCCCCCTCCCCGCCCCAAAAATATAATGTCCCAAGACTTTGTGTTTAAAATAATTTTTTAAATAATTTTATATACAGCATCTTTGTATATTAGTCTTTTTTCCAACATCAACATAAATAAACATTTATAAATACTCTAAGTTGTTAGTTTCTTTTTAAAATCAACACGAGTTATTTTAAGAAGTAAGAAATGGACTTTCTTTTTTACTGGCACAGATCTAATAGCAATCATTGTATAACCCTTAAACAGGGATAAGCAATAGAAAATGAACCAGTAAATGAAGAACCCGTAAAATAGAAGGTGTGTTTTTTTTTGTTTTTTTATTTGTTGTTTTGTTTTTGGTTTTTTTTTTTACAATAAATCCTTTATATATGATAAAAGAATTAAAAAGGCAAACATTGAATTCATTTAAATCATTACTTAGCTTAAGTCTTCTTCTTCTGCGTTCTCAAAATCTTTTTTGAAGGAGTATTTAGATCACAAGCCCTATATCCGTGATGTATTGCGCTGTGGCTGTCAATTGGCTCAGTCCACCATAGCCGCCCGGGAGTGGAGGTACAGAGGGCAGTTTTGCAGCACATGTTCCGCGTTCTCTGAAGCTATTCTGCAGGGGCACATTTCAGTTTCACCAATTCGAAGTTTGCGGAACATGTGCTGCCTAAGTTTGTTGTGGCCCGTCCTTAGTCTGAATATGATGTTCTGAGATTGGCGGGGGAGTTTAAAGAATGCATCGCCCTCTGGATGGTGGGCTTTCAGCTCGGACCATCTTACTGCTTCACTACTTTTGAGAAACGCCTTTATTTCTTCGGGGTGTAGGGGTTGGTCTGACTGGACCTGTTTGCCTCCAGTTTTTGCCAGGGAGTCCGCTGTGTCATTTCCCTCAAGTTCCACATGGCCTGGGATCCATTGGAGAACAAGTTCTTTTGTTATTTTACTTAAATTCTGTAGTTCTATGTTGAGTGATCGATTGATCGAGCGGTTTGGATCACGGAGAGATTGGAGCACTTTTTTTGCATCAGTGAGGAAGACAATTTTGCTGTTTTTGGAGAGCGGATGGGTTGTAAGAA
>MUZC01001562.1:649077-669868 GCA_002072015.1 Radix auricularia
CCACCCCGACCCGGTTTAACTTGCATTTTGGCTAATTATTTAAAATGGAGGAAGCAGATCTATGGTGTGCCTATGTGTTGCTTATAACTTAGTAATCCAACGCTATTGTCATTGGGCATACGCTTGGCTTGCGGCATAATTGCATCAATTATTGCTCCTAAAAATGTGCACTACCTCAGCATATCGAAAAGGTTACAGTTGAGCTTTCTGTCAGGGGACCCTACACGATGTTCGGTCGATATCTGAACTTTCCTCGATGTATCCAGTCCGTGGTACACAACTTAACAACAAACGTTTCTTAATTTTTATAGTATTTAATATCAAGTTGAACAAGTCACAAAGCTTTTACTAAATTATTTATAGTAGAAATGTTCTCAAATAATGATCCATAAAATATAAGCAAAATGACTTTAAATGAAACAATTTTTAGCTAAATGTTTTGATTTAAAAGTCAAAAATCAATTAAATTGTCAGACATAACTATTGTTATAATTTAAAATTGTAAATCAATCTATACTCTCTATCTAATGTTCCAATAATCCATGTCCACCCCTCCTCCCAAATACATGTACCCTGAAATGTTTTTGCAAGCGACTTGAGGTCTTCCCTTACCAGGAGTTATAAGTTGTGCTCTAGCAACAAAAATATACAAAGACTTTGTTTTTCAACTGTTTTACACATCTTACTTATATTAGTTTTTGTCCAAAATCAGCATTAATAAAGTTTTATTCAAGTTCTTGACGTTTGTTTTTAAAATCGACACAAGCCATTTTAAGAAGTAAGAAATGTTCTTTTCTACTAGCATTATTATAATAATAATCATTGTATTACCTTTTATCTGGGACAAGCAATAGAAAATTAACTAGTGAAAATACACAAAACACTGAAAAAGATTAAAACTTTTTGTTTTGTTGTTTTAGAGGAGGAAAAAAAACAATTTTATCAACGTAACTCATTACATTTTATTAAGGGGCAGTCCATAAATTACGTGAAAGGGTGTGAAAGAAAGTGTCACGGGGGAGGGGTGTGTCCGGCCATTTGTGATGTCACGGTGTTTTATATTAAATTTTAATTATTTTGTTAATCAAAAAATATTTTTGTTCAAAAGTGTGACGTACTTGGGAAAGGGGGGGGGGGGGTTCCGAGATTTGTGAAAGGAGGGAGCAAAAAAAGGTCAAAATTAGCGTGACGCACTTTAAGGACGGCCCCTCCGAGCGTTGTTTTAGCCTAAATATTCTTGAAAATCCTTGAATTCCGATAAATGTATGGATCACCATCTACTTACATAGCTGCTATTGAGGTCGTCATTTTAAAATCATTTTCTTTCACAAGTATCAAATCCATAAATATTAAGTCCATTTTTGTCTGTTATATAGATTGGGTAACACTGGATCGTCTAAATTTATCAAAAGTGTGACATACTTTTTATTTTTTTAAAAATGTGGAAATGGGGGGGGGGGGGGTAAATAATTTCAAAAAAATAGCGAGACTTACAACTAAAGACTATTTTCCAGATTCTTTAAATCTTAAAATATTGACTTTTCGGGAGTAAAGGCGGAAAGCAAATAATTATATATGACTAGTTGAAGAACTAATGACTAAAATTATTGTGCTTTCAGGATCAGGGTTATGAAGGATTGCAATCTCTGAAAAACAATTTGATAGTCACAACCACTTCCCTTTTTTTCTCTTTTGCATAAAGTCATTGATGACATCTTATAATCAATGCCCAAGTTTATGATAAAATTAAAATATCTTTTTTTTAAAAAGAAAGAAATAAATAAGAAAAAGAATCAACATATAACACACACTTAAATTTAGTTAGAGAAATATTCAAAATATCATTTGGCCAAGAAAGACCGTGGAGTAGATGTGATGATTTGGACCAAATGAGATTAAAGTATTTGTATTCGATGGAGATGAAATCTAAAGTATGTGTTCTTTTTTCCTAAATGAAAGGTTTTCTCATTCGGCCAAGCCACAATAAATTGACATTTTATATAAATGTTAATATTCCTCAGCTTTAAATGAAAATGGATGTTTTCTATAGATCTCAAAGGTTGTAGGCCACCTCGCGGCTTCGAACACGAGTAATGTCATGGAGCTGCTGTGACCCGAAACCAACAGTTCTCAGGTGGGCAACGCCGAAATCCAGTTAGGTGATAGTAATGTCATATTATATGAGTACAGTTGCTGTACCGATTTTAGACAGAGCATCTTCGAGGGATACAATGTGGGGGATCAAAACCAAATCAACCGTTCAGGGTCGGGTAATCAATCCTAAGCGACTGTTTCCCCCCCCTCACTAGCTGTTCGTGAGAGGTACTGTTTAGGGCCTGGAATACCAGCACGGATTAGCTAAGGTATCGCAAAGAACTTAGTGGGCGTCAGCTCTGATGAAATTTTCCAACGCGGTAACACCCTCAGGTTGACCACTTTGATGATCCCCCGTCTAGCGATAGTCCATCTTCAAAAGACTTTTATGCTGAGGCGGGGTAGAAACGAGGTTGTAGCGAGTCGAAGTAGGAAAATCCTCACCTCTTTTATGAGGTAAATTAAGAGGAAGGCACCTTCGACCGTGTTCCTGAGTGCCCTGACGGCCCCATGGGGGAGTGAGAAATGGCCAGGAGAATTCCCGGGAAGACTTATAAGAGCGTTTGGCTCAGGGCTTTTGATGCCATTCCACGTGTAGGATTATACATCTCAAAAAAAATATTTTTTAAATAGAAAACTACAGTTTTTAAAAAAATAGTTTATTAAAATATTCATCAAATTATTTGCTCATGTAGCCACTTTAATTAAATCATTATCTTACCTGTTACAGACGCTGCCTCTATACAGAAGATTATTTCTGTATTAGCAATTAATTAAAAGTATGCAAGATTTTTGGGAAATCCCTAGCTCCACCGTAAAACTTGGTTAATGTTTGTGTACGCGTAATAAATGTGGTCTTGGTCGTCATTATATCCAGATAAAGCGCTTTAACCCTATAGAGATTTTTAAACTAAGTCTCCAGAAGTCTCCCAGAAAACACTGTATCAAAAATCGTTTGACGCCATTGAGATTATTTTTAGAAATTAGAGAAAATTTAATGGACTAACTATTTTGCCTTACATTTTCCTTCAATGATGATCACATTTTAAAATCTCATTCAAAATCGATTTTTAAAAATAAACTAAATGAAGTTTTAAAATTAAACACCAGAAGTAGATTACGTAGGAATAAAGTGGTTTCAGATTTTAACATCAGTTATAAAAATCGAAAAAGGAAGTGGGGATTATATATCAAAAAAATATTTAGAATCATATACTAATTTGAGAAAAACGTTATAATTTAGATATATTTTTCATCATGTTCTTACCCTGGTCCCTGTTTCTTGGCACTTATAATCATGGCACTGACACAATCATTCGAACATAATCGTAAGACGGTTAACTTTGTGCAAAGATGTAGGCTATAACAGAAAGCTGAATTCACTCATTAAAGTTATTCTAATCCGTACGTATCTTGGTTGATTTTGTGTAATTTTAAACGTGGTTACTGTTTAAATTATTTGAACCGATCTTTCCAACCACAAATTGAATAAGATTGAAGAGAAATTCCAACAGCTCTACGGCTGTGAGGAGAGAAAACCCCAACCAAAGTCCGAGCTGACCACCAACGTCACTGATGACCTTGTTCCAGTCATATGCCGGTTTGGATCTCAAGACTTCATAGTTGAGGGCCTCGTAGAAAATCTCAAGCTTGAGAAAATTCTTCCTGATGTGTTCTTTCGGATCACCAATAAATGTGTAGGTCTTGTTCTTCAGTGAAGCTGATTCCTTTACCGTACGGATGTAGCTCTCTATGTAGCCATCTGTTGGCCAAGCTGCCTGGGAAATAGTGGTTCTATATGATATCTGGTCACACTCTGGGGGACAACGCTCTGTACAACCAAGACTGTCCATTTGAAACTCTAAAGTAATATTGAAAACGCAATAACCAAAGTTGATTGCGTCGCAGAATGGGACGGTGATATTGCTTTTATTGTCAGGTTTTACACCTGTCATTCTAATAAGTTCGTCCAGACTACCAAACATATCAGCGTCGTAACATCCACATCTCTCGTACAGCCTGGCTTGAAAACACGATTTCCTACAAGCGTTTTCTGTGTACGTGTAGTTCCAGACTGAAAACAAGTTCATGCCAGAGTCGTCATCAGCGTTGATACAATTTCCGTAGGGAGCAGAAAGTTGGTAATTTTCTACCTGTCGACGATGATATAAAACACATTTAATGTTATGCATGCCGTAAATCTCTAAACCAGCGGTTCTCAACATGTGGTCTGCGGAAAGCAGTTCTCAAGCAAAGGGGCTGTCCATAAATGACGTCACGCACCTAGGGGGAGGGTTTCCACACATTTGTTGCGACATGTAACGAGAGGAAGGGGGGTTGTTTGAGAAATGTGACGTCACATCGAAACTCGGATTTTAAATAAAAGTTCCACTTAAATATATGATTTCTCACAATTTGTTTTTTTTTTTTGACGTTTTACATGGTTTCACGTGTGTTAAGATATAAGAGTGCAGCCTATTACATTAAATGCATACTTTAACGACAAAAAAAAAGAGTTATTTGAAAAATACTCTTTTTTAAATAGAAAATACAGCTTTTATGAGGGGGTGCAAAGCTTTGTGACGTCATATTGGAGGGGGGGCTACGTTTATGTGACGACGCGTTTCGAGGCGTGAGAGGGGTAAAAATCGCGTGACGTCTTTCATGGGCGGCCCCAAAGCATGAAATTTTAATATTAGAATCTATATATCTTTTGATGAAAAACATGAAAGGGTATAAATGTGTCATTTCTTAAATAATTTTAATCACTCGAAGGCGACAGCATCGTAATGAGTCTATTTTGTAACGCACATGTGTCACTTATACTACACTAGTCTTAAAATATACTTATATTCTGATTCAATTTATATATTTGATTCTATGGTAACGTTACTCTATACCGCAAATCCCGTGTCTTCACTCTGGAATCTAGAAGTTGTTTATAAGGACATGCAGAAGTTTGTTTGTTTGTTTGTTTTTGGGGTTTATTTGTTTGTTTGTTTGTTTGTTGTTGTTTTTTTGTTGTTGTTTTTTGTTGTTTTTTGTGTGTTTTTTTTTGTTTGTTTTTTTTGTTTTTGTTTGTTGTTTTTTTGTTGTTGTTGTTTTTTTGGTTTTTTTTAAACTTTGAGTAAAGTAGCATGGATAAATTTCTAATAGAGAAAACCACCGAGCATCAGGAAAACAATGATGATTCCTTAGACTATTCCTAACAATCTGTGTCTGAATCAAATGGAGTTCTAGAATATCTATATATATAATTCTCCTCATGGTTCAACCATGCCGGACACCAAGCAAGCTGTCTAACTCCACCTACCAATCAGCTGGCAAGAAAATGTAGTGCAAAGTGTGAGGGTCATCGAGACCAAAATGCGTTCAATTGATGTCAATTACTTTGTTCTTTCAGATCAACAGAATAGCAACTATTTCGTAGTGTAGTGGTTATTACATTCGCAAAACACGCTGAAGGTCGTAGGTTCAAGCCCCATCTAAGATATTACTTTTTTAATTTTTAAAAATGCTTGTGTTTTGCACGTTCATTTCCCAATTTCTTTTCGAACATGACTTCGCAACATGGCTGTACGCTTTGTTTCTCGTTATTGGCATAATAACTTCGTTCTCTCAGTTGTGGTCAGTGGCAGAAAAGTAGTCACACACTCTCCTCAACAATTACTTTCATAAAATGTCACCCGTCACTAAATCATTAGTTCTGTAGACGATAAACAACCAAAGTCAATGAAAAGGCTTTGAGAGCATCATTTTTTGGTGGCTTTAATTGTTGAACAGGCCTAAAAAAAGCCTCACAAAAATGGACAAACTCTGATAATGCCTGCTGCTACAGATATGTGTCAAGAGATGTTTAGCGGAGCCTTGTCAATTAATTACAAATAATATTAATTTTAAACGATACAATTCAAAGACTTATTTCTTTGGCCGCAGCTAAGTTAATCAAAGGTTGACTTTAAGACTCCGAGATTGTAGACTATTTGCTATTCTATTTGATGAATTGGCTGATACTTCCGGCCTGTCACAATTAATGGTTTATGTCATATGTGTCTGAAAGGATGAAGTTGAGGTTGTTTTTTTTCAAAACGTGTCCTGTGAGGACAACTGGTGCAGAATTTGTTCTATCCTTGTTAACTTTATGGAAAAGACGTAAACAAGGTAAGGGTTAGCCTGACCGGACGTAACAAAACAGCGAACGTTTCGGCAAAGAGCCTTTTTTCAACGAACATAAAATACACAAATAAAACGAATATAAAAATAAAAAATAAAATTAAGAAACTTAGCTGCGGTGAATTCCAAAGAATCCAAGAAAGTGAAACTGAGAGATGACATAGTGAATTTATATAGGAAAGCAGAGAGTGGGCGGGGCAAACGCCTATGTGGTCAAAGAGAACACTACATTCATCCCATGTGGGGCGAGTGTACCGTGATTTTCTATTAATCTATTTTCAAGGTTGACCCGCGAGGGTGTGTTTGTGCTCGAGACAATGGCTGTGACTGCTGAAATCAATAAACAATTGTTGATATCTTTTTTCGGACCATACTTAATCATTGCAGGATCAATGCAGGATAAATATTTAACTTCTCCTTTGTTGATCTGAAATTTCAGAGATATTCGTGGGTTTCCATTTAGAACAGGATGGTGATAAAGCTTTTAAATAAAAATACAAATTACACAAATTGTGTAATGACAACAATAAATTTGAGGGTATTTTTTGAACTAACACAACAATAAACATTTCGGCTAATGCCTTTATCAGTACATTTAAAACATAAAATACAAGCATCGTCTGATAGTCGAGTTTATTGTACTGTATTTTTTTTTAATCTGTTTATTTATTTATTTATTATTATTATTACTATTTTATTTCATTTTTTTGTTGTTGCTGAAACTGTAGAACAGTTCAGTGTCGGATTAAGACTGTACGGGGCCCCTGGCTGCAATTCATACTGGGACCTGGTACAGCCAGAGTCCATTGAAATAAAATGACTGCTAGCAGCTATATGAGACTGTAACTTGTAAGGCAGAGTGTCATGAGACAAAAAATTACATAGATGTCAATTTAATTAATATAAAGTTAGGTCTACATGAATCCAAAATTCATTAAAATATCTATCATTATTTATTTCAATCTAAAACGTTCGTTTGCGAAGTGATCAATCAAGTCAGTAAAGCTATGCGAGCTTACACGTTCCTTTTCAATGCCCATTAAAGAGAAAGCATATTCAGTCTTTGTTGTCCCGTGCAACTTCTAACTTCATTTTTTTATTCTTTTCAAATTTGAAAATGATCACTCTCTACTGCAGTTTAATGTACTCATTGTGAAACACTTAAAAGTGTGATGTGGAAATTCGGAAAGTGCTGAGTGAAAATTAGCACTTGAATATTCTTTCATTAACTTGGTTGTTGCCCTTATGACGGCGTCGTTGTTAGAGCCAAAGTTCTCATGGATGTCTTTATATGCGTCTAACCAATGTTGGACGCTAACTTGGCTTAAAAATACACCAACAACATTGAGTTACCGGTTAAGACGTGCCTCCCCTCCTATCCCCATCACAATTTTTTTTCTAAATCATCATCTGGATTCCTTTAAATAATAAATTTTCAGTGGTTTAATGATTTTCATTGTAATCACAAAAAAATGAATTATTGATCCACTAATTAGCGCGCCCCCGTGTCTGAGCCTAGTAGATCTTAACATTCAAACTACTGGACCCGTATAACCTGACTGAAAGTTACAACATAGTTTTTAAAAAATATTGATGTTCAGTTTACTGCATTTTTTATTTTTTGAGTATGACCCAGTGGCGTAGCTAAGGTTTTGTATGGATTTGGAGGCCCGGGAGCTTGGCCTCTTTGGAGGCCCTGCATACATGACTGTGGCGTAACATTTAACGGAAAAAATTCGGACACCCCTTTGGGGCCCACTTTAAGTTCGGGGGTAGGGCTTTCAAATGTTGACCCCCCTCCCCTAGCTACGCCACTCACTGGTGTGACGAATGCATTTACAGCGGGAATAAAAAGTGTATTGTGCATCAACGTTTGAAGTATTATGTTACTGGGAGCCTGACAGTGGCAACAGTGTGAAATGAGGTGCATTGATGGTGGTTTATATTGCATATTGTATAGTGGTCATGATGGCGAAAATTTAGACAGGTAACCAGGCAGTTGTTTATTTCCAAAATATCAACAGCCTTAGTCTTATCTTTAAGGAGAAATTTCAAGATACAAACCTTTCTAATTCCTATAGCTGTATTATAGCCAGGAGCCACAATAACGCCTCCATCTTCAGGGAAGACGACCTCCGACCCTGAATTGATCAGAACTTTGATGCCCGCTGACTCGGTGATGGGTGTATAATCGGACTGACCGATGTCCAACTCCAGGATCAAACCATTTTTTGGGCCGGTTTTAGACGTGTCCCTAAATTGATGAAATTAAATGTATTATTTCTTTGAATCGAACAAAATATACGTTTTTAATTGTTCGGAGATCTGGTTTTTTAAAGGGTTATTAATATTGTCATTAATAGTGCATATTATTTGTTGGTCATTAATTGTGTTAACTAATGTTGTTTAATATTTCTGCTTCTAGTTAATAAATCTTAAACTAAAGCACAGATTGAACTATCCCATAATTAACTATTAGTGAATAAACGGTTTAAAATTATTTTCTGAAATTTTTGAAAAACCTTAACCAGTAGAAATGTAATTCAACTGTCCACGATGGAATGTTTTATTTTGCTCGTCTGTTTGTAATAAAGCTACTACAGTAATGTAGAAAATAGTGTACACAATGAAATTTCACAAGAAACGATCATCGGGCTTATGTCCAGATAACGACGTAATAGGTCGAGATATGAGCCTTTGAAATATCAAGAAAATCTCTAGCAGTTATTTGGAGGTCATGAAGACATATCTAATTACTGATACTGTGATACTTTAACAATTAGAAAATATTTATAAATTTAAATTAATAAAAATTTCATTTGGCTTTATTGAATACCGAAAGAAAAAACATTTAAGTAAGGAATTAATTTATTTTAGTTTTGAATATTATTTAATAATTCCTTGATTTTTTAATTATTTTTTTAACTTAACTAATAACGCATGTTGTATAGCTAATCGATTAATTATGACACTTATACTATTTTCATAACTTAACTTAAAAATAAAGTGTTAGTATAAAAATACTAAATATATAATGTATATAGCATAAGGCCCCAGCAAGCAACTGTGCTCAGTGATTTACATACAAATCGTAACACAAAATCATCAATTCATTCAATGTAAACCATTCATATCCTACATACAACATATAATGGCATTACATGTTGTATAATATTATATGGTATATATAACCTACGTTTGTCATTTAAAGAAATTTTCGATTGTTGTTTAATATATTTAGAAAATATATTGTGTATAACTTACCATTTAACGTCACCATATGTTGTATCTCCTAAGGTGTAACAGTTACCATAGTGAAAATTGATAAAGAATTTAAAGTTGTCCTTAGTGCAAGGTTTCTGTAGAGAGGTAAATGATGAAAATAAAAATAAATTAAATACGACTGTAAAAACATTGGATTTAAAATGATAACATTTAGTTTGCATGTTAAAGTAAAAGTTTCAGTAGTATTGAAATTGGAAGGGTAAAATATTAGAAAGACTAAATACGACACGTGGCGTAGCATACGCTGCAGACTTGCTCATTTGATAGTGCAAAGAAAGGGGGGGGGGGAGAGAACGGACACAAACAATAGCACGAAGAATTGAGAACAATGCGAGTGAATGCAAGACTATTGGAAACCAGAGGTATACTGTCTGACGGCGCGCCTACAAGACAGACACGTGTACAGAGTGCTACCCCTGGGCGGAGGTGGGTAGAAAACAGTAAACAGAAAGGATCTGCTTCTGGCGGAGGCGCCTCTGTGCGATCTAGTTCAAAACGCGTAGATGATTCTGTCAAATATATCGGAGAGTGGAAGTGACGATGATGATGTCATTTATACAGGGAGACGTAGAGACCTTCAGCCCGATGCAGGGGCGGACCCACCGCCACCCGGGGTACCACGCAAGTCAGCCCTTATCGCTCAACGCTCAAACCCGGCACGTTAAAATGTTTTTAACAGTATTGACCATGACGGCATTTTGGATATTGCAGTTACTGGTATTTTATATGCAAACAATACCCTTGATAGAGTCCACATGGAAAATAGACTTATAAAACGATTTGGTACGTTGGCTCCATCTGGAATTAATCAAATCCACAAATTTACCTAACTGCAGAATCGTTTTCCCATTGTGGTTTTCACTGTAACTTTAGATACTTCAACTTCCTCCTTTTTCTTATATCCTGTGTCCTTGTTTGTTTTTGCTTTTTCTTTCTTTTCATTTTTTATCATATAATATGTTTTAAGATCTATCTTAGTACTGCTGAAGGCATAGGCCGAAACGTCTACTGTTATTAGTATTAATACATAAATAAAGTAGGGCTATTATCGATTAATTTAAATTTAATCGTTAACTTTTGAAAAATTACCGAATCGATAATTTTGATTAAAGCCAAAAATAAGACGTATGACGTCATCAAACTAAAAATTTCAAGGGAAGTAACAAAAACAGGCAATTGACATTTTTTATTTAAATTTTAAGTAGTTCACATAATGTCTATGAATTTAAATTTTGTAATTTCAAATTAAGTAAAAACAATGTTTAATTTTTATATCATTTTCCTTATAAAAACAGCTTTATTTTAAAGTTTACTTTTTCAAAATCTTTTTTTTTTCAATGGAGAAATTTGTAGGTAAATAAAGCAAACTATTGTTGATTATTAATAATTAATTATTTGATAACAAATCGTTTCCATTCTTTGAAACATTTTCTTTAAATTTAATCACTATTTTATCGATTACAACAATTTTAATCGATAACAATTTTTACCGATTAATCGAGAAATTAATCGATAATTTCCGCAGCCCTAAAATAAAGCTTAAATTTATTGTCTTCTTAAAAAATAAGTTTGTGTATTTTGTTTTGTTATTCAAAAGCTTTATGCAGTCCCATTCTATTTGATTGGTGAACTATAAAAAGAGACAACTGACAAATGTTGGAATATCATCGCCTCTCAATCTTGTCTCAAATTTCTTTGAGACGTTTCTGCAGACCAATGAATATGCTAACAATAATTAAAAGGATATTTTATTGAATAACTTTATAGAGACTTGACAGTTGTTTTACTTTTCTCTTATGGTAAATATAATGATTTTCTAAGTACAAAGACAATAATTTTATAAACGTCACCGTATCAAATGTACAAGCCACAAGCATGTCCTCAAGTTGGTGGCCCACGTCTCTTATTTCTTCGTTATTGTATTCTCTCATTACTATATCCATGATCATGCCCTTATAAGAAATTGACATACTCTGTTGAAGGAAAACAATAAAATAATTTGTAGACATTATTTTCTAATCAATGTATAATTAAGAACAATTGAATTTTACTGTCATGATTTTTTAATGTCTAATTTACGTTTGCATTATGACCTCTTTATGCGGAATGTCCTCCTTCTCTCAAGCTTTTTTTTAATTTAATCGGCCGAGATTTTTTAAGTTACAACTTTTTTTTTTTTTTTAATGTTTGAACATGAGACGTTCTGGAACAGATTCTTTACGGTTCAGGTGTGTTCGCGTTAATGTAATCAACTAGCAATGAATTTGTACAACCCGAACTTGTTTTTTTTTTTAAAGAAGAAAATATGTGAGGTTAATATTCTTAGAACATAACAAACTAGATATGCCCCGCTGCGTAACATACGCCGCAGACTTGCTTATTGATAGTGCAAAAAAATGGAAAAACTGACACAAAATACAGCGCGAAGAAATCAAAACAACGTGAGTGCACGTCTTTGGGGGGAAACCCTTCACCACCCTAGCTTGCCAATCATAAACTGTGGTTGGCCGGACATAGTGAGGGTCAGCCATCTCGAAAAGAACGGGCAAAAACACACATTTTTGGAAAAATAATAGAATTCGCTGGGGCTCGAACACAAGATCTTTCGCGTGCTTGGCGGGCTAAATAACCACTACACAAAGAATCACATGTTTTTTTCTGTGAAGAATCAACGCAACTGAAGGCAAGAATCATTGTCTCGAGACATGCCAACCATTAACTAATAGGTCGACGTCAAAGAGGATCATCGTCATGTTTGCACATACTCGCTTTGGTGAATTATGTATCGATAAATATGTTTTACTTTTAGATTAAAGGCTTTTTATTTTAGTGTTTTTAGTCAAATTTCATTTTTTCCTCTTAATAGATTTGGTTTTGACAATAAACGTGACTTAAATATCATCAAACAGCTGATAAAACACTAAATATACCTTGTGAAATAAAATTTTACTGACCTGCAATTGATAAATCATTTCCTTTATTTTTTCCGCCTTTGACAATCTTATGCCATTCAGGTTGCAAATGGTAACTGCGGGAAATGTCAGTCTTGGCTGGTATTCTATTGAAACTGTTGTAGTGATCGGGTAATCATAGAATTCTCTCAAGATGGCGGTCAGTTGAAATGTGGCCCAGACCGTGCTACTCAACACAAGAAAAAACCAAAACATTCTTCGAACGAGACTTCTGCTGCCTACGGCTCTACTCATGCCGTGCATCGTTGTTTTCTCACCAAACTCGATGATTACGTCTTTAACTTTGAGTTTATTTACGCTCTCTTTGGCTTCCACCATTTCTATTTCTTGAATTTATTAAAAATCATATGGAATACAACGACTGATAAAAACCATTGACTATAGACTAATTACACACAAGATTTAATTTTAAAACGCGTTACAAAAATAGGTGTCTTTAGCTTATGATCATTACAACTTATGTTATGCTTGCGTCAAAAATTGTTTAAGATAATGATCATCTACTTTCGTCGAAGATTTTTTATATTCTCATCTGCATTGCATTTACACACTAAAATTTAAGCAAGAATGTAATAAAGTGCACTCTATGACATACAAAAACAGAATTCCTTTCAGTGGATATTCCCACCTAATCCAGTGATAAATAGACTGAGTTAAACCAGTAAATGTTGTCATGGACTTGATATTTTATAATTAATCATATCCCGTCTGACAGGGAGGTTTTATGACAGGGAGGGGGTGATGATCAAATGCCATTTAGGAGTCAGCAAATCACGTGACAATGAATGTGAGACCGTCGAAAAAGTCAAATTCCTTCATTAAAGTCTATGAGTTTTTAGTGCTAAAGATGAGTTAGAGATAATTTTTCTTGTTATACCACATAGGTGATGTTTATTATTAACTATTTTCTTGAAATAGTATAAAGTTGATGTTTTGTATAAACAAATTATCTTCAATGGCATTAATGTGATTACAGTACCTTAAAAGTTCCCAGTAGAGATAGCAGTTATGTCCTCGCATGTTGATGACAGCGTTAGTAGTCATTCCAAATAAAGTAAACTTTGCAAAAAGATTTTTTCAAGCCTATTTTTTTTTCTTTATCCTGTTATTGGACTTTGTTTTGAAATAGTATTAAAATCACAAAACTGTTTCTACAAATGGCCCATGTTTTATCCAGGGCTGGACTAAGACTCCGTCTTTCAGTGCAAATGCATGGAGTAAAATAAATTGTTGAGTGCAAAATTCATGTTCTGGGAATGCAGAAGAGCGATAAAAAACGAATTTAAAAAACAAGTCCCAAAAATGAGGCCATTAATCCTTTTTAATAGTATAGCGTATAAAATTATCCTTTTATTCTATATCTAAAGATTCTGTTTTTGCCTCTATTGCAAACTTTTTGCAATGGCTACATCATTGTTAACAAACGACGGCTATGGAGATTGGCGGCATATAGTACAAATCCTAAAAAATCTTGAGGGAAAAAACACTTTATACCAAAAGTCCTGTCTAGAATTGAGTGTTTTTTTTAAGTTTCACATGCAGTAGATGTTATTTTTCGAAAAGATGTTGGAATGCAGAAAGCCAACATGGGATGCTGTTTTTCAGCTGGTATTTTTGATCGACAAACTTATGCAATAGCTGCTTTGCATTTAGGGATAGCAAAGAAAATGTATATGAACATGATCATAGGCGTCACTAGGACTGGTGTCACCCAATGCAGTAGCTCATGGTGTCACCCAATGCAGTAGCTCATGGTGTCACCCAATGCAGTAGCTCATGGTGTCACCCCCTCAGGACTTACCCCATAGACCTCTTTCGAGCCTGCTAGTGAAAAATAACGGGAATTTTACTTTTTTGTGTCACCCTTTGTGATGGTGTCACCCGCTGCGGCTCGCACCACCTGGTGATGCATCTGGACGGGATAATGTAATAATTTTAAGCTCTTTAATTTTTTTGTAATTCATCAGCATGGATATGACATCTGCAATTTACCTGTGCTTTTGCTCGTTGATGCTTCTTTCGGGAAAACTTGTCATGATTTTCTGTAGTGGGGCAAAATGTGTGGTATTTCGCTGGATTTGGTTTTGAAAAATTTGCAACTTTTTGTGAAAGGCTTTGATTTGTGAATATAATTGGATTATCACTGCTTTTTGCCCATGAAGAGTTTTGTTAAGAGAGTTTAGATGTCTTGTCACATCAACTAAAAATGCAAAATCTGCCAACAAAGCGGGATCAGATTGTTCTGGAATCGGTTGTTCATTATTTTCATCCATGAATAGCCCCGTCCGTGTCTTATTTAAGTGTGTAGAGTCGTCTTGTACCATTGTAACACACAACATCTTATTCTTTATGGATGTTAAAAAGAAACTGCTAAAACTGAAGGCGAAACGGGGCTTTAGAGCGAATAGAGTTTACAGCTTTTATTCCTGAGTCAAGGGTACGATCACATCTAAGGTGTTTGGAACAAATAATTTGGTGAATTGTACAGTGAAGTTGAACATTTTTGCCAGGCTCATCGCTGTTACAGACAAGTGTTGCATGTAAACTGTGCTCACCAGACATGGTAGGGGCATCGTCAGTAAAAGATACAGAGATTGATTACTTGTTAAGTTAACGTCATTGACAGGATAACAAAAATAAGAAACTAAACTTATTCCTCTTGTTAGGTCTTTAAGACTGAAAGTCTAGAAATTGGTAAACGATAAAATGGTATCGATTTTTGACATATTTTGAGGTATTCAAAACAGTACAAAAGTTCGATTTTTAAAAATAATATGTTATGTCGTTACATAAATAATACATCCGTCAACTAGTAAATACATACAAAGAGAAAAAAGTTATATGAAACATGTTTATTTTCAAAAAGAAAATGGGGCCTTTATGGGGAGGGGCAAAGCTTTTTGGCGACATATTAGAGGGGGGGGGGTCTAAGTTTTTGTGATGTCGTGTGAAAAATCAGCCAAAATGCGTGACATCATCTATGGACGACCCATAGGGGCGCAATTTTTCACTTTTGCGTGGGGTGGCTGAAGGCTAAGTCCGATCCTACGTGTATCAGTACATTTGAAGATAGGACTGCTTCTTCCCTAGTTTGCTCCTCACTATAGCCCACCACGTGGTCCTATCCTCAGCCAGTTTTTACCAGTTTTGTATGTCAATGTTGGCTACTTTTATGTCTCTTCTGCATATTTCCGTGTATCTGAGACATGGCCGACCAACTGACCTTTTACCTGTCGCCTGCTCGCTGTATAGCACATCCTTGGGTATGCGACTAGTTTGCTTTCTCTTGACGTGTCCAAGTAAACGGAGGCGTCTTTAACTTAGTATGGCTGTAATGCTGCTCATGCTTGCTTGAGTCAAAACCTCTGTCTTGGGGACTTTCCCTTGCCATTTGATGTCGAGGATGCGGCGCAGGCTCAGAGGCATAGCTATTGAGCCTTCTTTCATGCCTGGTATAGGTTGTCCATGACTTGCATCCTTATTGGAGCGGGAGCATGCTCAGTACGCAGGCCTGGTTTACCTTCAGCTTAGTACTTGCTGTGAGTTTGGCATTGGACCAGACTCTTTTGTAAAGTCTAGCCATAACAATGGTTGCCTTCCCTATCCTACCGTTTATCTCATCTCGAGGTGTTTGAACCCAGATTTGTAAAACTGTCAACAGCATCCAGGTCGCAGTCGTCTATGGTGATAGTCGAGAGGGAGGCAGCATCCTGTGCCATAATGTTGGTTTTATTTATGCTAATGGCAAGGCCATACACTTTGCAGGGAAAGAGTCACATTTATAGTCATAATCTTTGTTTTTACGGTACTAATTGGGGGACTTCCATCCCTGTGCGTGGGTACGAATTCGCTACCCCCGACCCTTTGAATACTCAATTTTAAGCCAGAGTCAAAATATACTGGTTTCACTCTTTGAGGCCGTACTTAGATGACGTCACGTGCCTAGGGGAGAGGGAAGGGGATCATGCCTTTCTGACGAGGGTGAGAGGGTTTTAAGAAATATGACGTCCCATCACAATACAAAACTTTCAATAAAAGTTTCACTAAAATATTTGATAGCTTGCAATTTATTTAAGGTCGTTTTCATTGGTTTCACGCGTATTGCGATATTGGAGTGCAGCATTACATTAAATACATACTTAAATGATAAAAAGTAATTTGCAATATGCTAATTTTCAATTATAAAATACAGCTTTTAGGGGTGCGGGGATCAAGCTTAGTGACGTCATATTAGAGTCTAAGTTTTTATGACAAAGTATGACGGGGGAAGGGGTACAAATCGGACAAAATCGCTTGGCGTTATTTACGGCCGGCACCTATATATATATAGCCTATATATATATATANNNTGAGACGAAGGGGGTGGTGTTTAAGAAATGTGACATCACATCGAAATGCGCTACTTATAATAAAAGTTCCACTTAAATATGTGATTACTTACGATCTACTTTATTACATGTTCAATGGCTTCACAAGTGTTACCATATTAGACTTCCACTTAATACAGATTTAAATGACAAAATATTAAAAATTTCAATTACAAGGTGGGGGGGGGGGTCAAAGCTTTGTTACGTCATATTAAAAGGGTGGTCTAAGTGTACGTAACGAATTGTGACGAGGTGGGAACGGCCTCAAAAATTGATTAAATAGAACAACTTAAATAGTGAAATTGCAATTCCCGTTATGTTTATATAACGGATGAGACACCGGTAAGCGAAAGAGCATCTTCTTTGATTTCACGAAATGGAAATATAAATCAGACGGATACATTTTAGCAATGTGTGAAAATTTGTTCTGAATCAAATATTAGGCTAATTACATGTACATCCAAGTAATTAAAAGTTAAGACTTTCATTGGCAATAAATTACTAAACATTATTGCATATCAGTCTTGATTTAAGGCCTCGAATGCCGTTTGCAGTCCGAGTGATTACGTTACTAGGCTTAATATTATGCAAATTAAATGTGTGCGTTCGTACTCATTCTGTCGAGACCTTCCTGTGCCCTGAACGCATCCATGCGCAAATTTCTTTTAATTGCAGACCTTCTCCTTGCATACGTAATATATGGGTGGCCCCTTAGAAAATACGGCTTGTATGAGGGTATTAAAGCTTTGTGAAGTCTAAGTTTTTTTTTATGACAGAGTGTTACAAGGAGGGAGGGGCTAATAAATGGGCCAAAATAGCATGACGTCTAATCCGTTCACTTTTATTTAATTAAAATTATAAATTTAATTGGGATTTAAAATAAGAGTAATAAAGGAACGCTTTCTTCTACAGTGCTAATACTATCCATGCTAGACTAGAATACAAAAGTTTGGCGATACCATCTCTGGACACCCTCACCGCTACCCACTACATCATTTTTTTCAGCAATACTGATTCAAAAGTATGAATCTAGCCCATCTGGTTTGTCAAATATTTGATATCCTTATGAGATATTTATAATAGCATAATTACTGTATTTTCCTGCGGACTTCCAAAATATGGGATAGGGAACCAGTAACGTAATGAAAAAAGAGAGAGGGGGGAGAAATGCGTTTTTGAGTTGGCGTCCTTAAAAGCGTTTATAAACAAAAAATCAAGTTATATTTTCAGCATCTTTGTACAATGAAATTTTCCCCTCATCCCCTGAATGCGCGTGGCTCTTCTGCTCTCATTTGTCTCAAATACTAGCTCGCTGCATCACGTGCCAAACACTGTGATGAGGAAACGTCAAGCTGAAAGGTAACACCCCCATATAACACAGTGCTTGACATGGCCAAATATCATTGGTGGTACACTGAAATGTCACAGCCAATCATAGAGACCCCTCTTATAAAGCAAGAGTCAGCGCTTTAAACAAGCACTGATATTAACTAGAAAAATTATGTTTACCTGCCTTGAAGATTTTTTTTATATATACTAGAGGTGATTCAAATTGTATGCAGCATAGGAAATAGTAGGTCTAGTTTTTTCGTTGAAGTTCGAGTGCGTACATCAATATATCATCTCTATTCAATGAATGGTAAAGGAATGAACGTGATTTTTATTTTGAAAAGAAATATCCAATAAATGTTTCTATGAAATTCCTGCTGGTGATGACCATGAAAGGACAACATCAGAGCCTTGCACAGCTTTGCCAAGACTTCGGTGACAGCACCAGCATGCACGGTGTTAAGAGAGCAGTCGGTAGTGGTGAGACATGGCGGCGACCCATCTGGACGCTCCTGGTCCTCTGCGGTGCTGGCTGGTCAGTTTACCAGGTTGTTCAAATTATGCGTGAGTTTTACGGGTATCCTGTGTCGACTCTGGTCAGCGTGGAGTACAAGCCGGGATTAAGTTTTCCGGCGGTCACCATTTGTAACCTCAACCGCCTGAGGCGATCTCGTCTGGACGGAAGACTACGTCATAATTTGTCAACGTTAACGAAGGTGAGACGGGTGGCAATTGTTATAATAGTTAACCAAGGTGAGACGGGTGGCAATTGTTGTAATAGTTAACCAAGGTGAGACGGGTGGCAATTGTTGTAATAGCTAACCAAGGTGAGACGGGTGGCAATTGTTATAATAGTTAACGAAGGTGAGACGGGTGGCAATTGTTATAATAGTTAACCAAGGTGAGACGGGTGGCTATTGTTATAATAGTTAACGAAGGTGAGACGGGTGGCAATTGTTTTAATAGTTAACCAAGGTGAGACGGGTGGCTATTGTTATAATAGTTAACCAAGGTGAGACGGGTGGCAATTGTTGTAATAGCTAACCAAGGTGAGACGGGTGGCTATTGTTATAATAGTTAACGAAGGTGAGACGGGTGGCAATTGTTGTAATAGTTAACCAAGGTGAGACGGGTGGCAATTGTAATAGTTAACCAAGGTGAGACGGGTGGCAATTGTTATAATAGTTAACCAAGGTGAGACGGGTGGCAATTGTTATAATAGTTAACCAAGGTGAATCGGGTGGCAATTGTTGTAATAGTTAACCAAGGTGAGAAGGGTGGCAATTGTTATAATAGTTAACCAAGGTGAGGCGGGTGGCTATTGCTGTAATAGTTAACCAAGGTGTGACGGGTGGCTATTGCTGTAATAGTTAACCAAGGTGTGACGGGTGGCAATTGTTTTAATAGTTAACCAAGGTGAGACGGGTGGCTATTGCTTTAATAGTTAACCAAGGTGATACGGGTGGCTATTGCTATAATAGTTAACCAAGGTAAGACGGGTGGCAATTGTTATAATAGTTAACCAAGGGGAGATATAGAGGCTATTTCTTTCCATTTTTTTATATTTAACCAAGGTAGTATAGGGTGATTATTATTTTCATATATAGTTAAATAAGGTAAGATGGTTTGGCTATTACTTTTTATACATGGTGGAATATGGTGGCAATTACTACTCCCCGGCTGACATGTCAAATAAAAACCTAGACATCCTCCAATGTGACGTCACAAAGTCCCCCGCCCCCCCACCTATAAAAAATGTATTTTTATTTGAAAATAAGCATATTTCAAATCACTTTTTTGTCCTTTAAGTAAATCCATGTGTTTAGAGTAAGACTTCACTCTAATATCGTAACACGCTAAACGTCATTGAAGAAATTGTAAACAATCAAATATTTAAGTGTGGCTTTTATTTAAAATTCCGCGGTTTGATGTGACGTGACATATCTTGAACTCCCCCTCCCCCTCGTCACACATCGTCACAAATATGTGACCCCCCCCTGCCCCCTATGTGCATGAATTCCTTTATAGACGGCCCCATGGAATGTATATTACTTAAATAAACATGTTGAGACAGGGTGGCTATTATTTATATAAACCAGGTGGGCTTGTGTGGCTTACTGGCTGTTACTCTATTAAATATGTTGAGACAGGGTGGCTATTATTTATATAAACCAGGTGGGCTTGTGTGGCTGTTACTCTATTAAATATGTTAAGACAGGGTGGCTATTATTTATATAAACCAGGTGGGCTTGTGTGGCTGTTACTCTATTAAATATGTTGAGACAGGGTGGCTATTATTGGCTGTTACTCTTTTAACATGTTGAGACAGGGTGCCTATTATTTAATCAACAAGACAAGATAGGGTGTATATTTCTCTAAAAGTTAAACACTGCGAGATAGGATGATATGACTTTAATAAATATGATTAGATAGAGTGAATAGGGGCCGTCCATAAATGACGTCACGCGATTTTTGCCGATTTTTTACCCCCTCCCCCCCTACGTCACGCGTCGTCACAAAATCGTAGACCCCCCCTCCAAAAGTACGTCACAAAACTTTGACCCCCCCCCC
>MUZC01001562.1:687830-727391 GCA_002072015.1 Radix auricularia
TGTGTGTGTGTGTGTGCTTGTCCGTTGTAACTGACTAAACCATTCATCCGATCGTCATGAAAATTTTTGAGATTGTTGAGCACCCGTCAGGAATGGTAACTGGCTACTTTTTTTTTCTCAATCTAACACTAAAGGGGCGCCGGGGGCCCTAAATGTGAATTTTTGCTTATATGAGCTATATAAAAAATAATTTAATCGCCAACGACTTGCTATATTGATGGATCTTAACCAAATTTTGCAATTAAATTCTTGATAGCCATTATTAAAATACCATAGTGCACTAAACTCCTAATGGCAACTCCTTCGAGGCTTGGGGCCCAAAATACCTGTTTTCTTAAACGTTTAAGATTTTTTCACTATTCAATTATTAAAGGTCTTGACAAATAATGATAAATGTATCCATTATTATCCATCTTAAAATAAACAGTTGTTTTGAGCTTTATATCTTGCCCTGAATGGGCCCCTGGGGCCCTTAATGTCGTTTTTTGCCTATATAAGCTATATAAAGATTAGTTTAAGCGATAGCTACTTGCTACATTGATGGATCTTAACCAAACTTGGTATATAAACACTTGATAGTCAATATTAAAATATTATAGGGCACTAAACTCCTAATGGCAACTTCTTCAGGGTTGGGGGCCCAAAATACCTGTTTTAGTAAACATTTAAGATTTTATCCCTCAATTTAATTATTAAAGTTCTTAACAAATAATGATAAATGTATCTATTATTATCCATATTGAAATGAACAGGTGTTTTGAACTTTATATCTTGCCTTGAATGGGCCCCTGGGGCCCTTAATCTCATTTTTTTCTTATATGAGCTGTATAAAAATTAGTTAGTGTTTAAGAGACTTTGTCCATTCAATTTTTAATTAACGACAAATATATCCATTATCGTGCAAATTGAAATGAACATGCATTTTCAACTTTACATCTGGCTTTGAATGAGCCCCATCATGTCTTTTTTTTCTTTAATTAAGTTTATGCGTTAGGTCTTGTGTAAAAGAATTGATCTTAACCAAAATTTGATAACAAAATCTTGGTAGCCCATATTAAAATTCTATAGGGCACTAAACTTCTAATGTAATTTTATTTTGGGCCGGGGGCCCCGAATGTCTGTTTTTGGTAAATGCTTAAGATATTTTCCCCATTCAATTTTTAACAATCTAGAGGAATATATATGAATGATGAAACTGAATTAAAACGAACAGCTTTTTGAAATTGACATCTTGCGTAGAATGGGCACAGGGGACCCTAAATGTCGTTTGTTTTTTCCTTTATATTACTTTTACAAAAATTAGTGTTAGCTTAAGTCACTAAGAAAATAACGGATCTTGCCAATTTTAGTACTTAAAAACTAAAGAGTCTATAAATAATTTCTATAAGGAACTGAACTCTTAATGTCCTTTCCCTCAGGTTCATGCGTACCGAAATGTTTTTGTAATGCGAGTTAATAATTTAATTCCCCAATCAATTTTACACGATATTGAGAAACAAAGCTTGAATACAATGGCGATAAAAAAATAATAAAAATTATCACTTATTTTAGAGCCCGGCCCCTTAATTTCGTTTTTTTCCTTTATTTTTTTCAAGCTTTATATATATATAGATTTATTTATCCATTTGCTAGGAAACTTGGACTTTTTTGCACACTTCAGTGTAGGTTTTTGGCATAGTAGTTTTTAAAACAGATCACGCATTGGATTCTTAAATAGTCATTTTTACTGAGATCGTTTTGAGCTTTATATCTTGCCGTGAATGGGCCCTGGGGTCCTTAATGTCGTTTTTTGCTTATAAAAATTTAAGAGTCTATAAATAATTACTATAGGGAACTGAACTCTTTATGTTCATTCCTTCGGGTAGGCGGCCCCAAATTTTTTTGCAATGCACGTTAATAATTTAATTCCCCAAGCAATTTTACACTATATTGAGAAACATAGCTTGAGTACAAATAATCACCTATTTTTGAGCCTAGCCCTTGAATGTCGTTTTTAGCGCATTTTCGAGAAGTCGAAATGCGCTATTGTATCCGTTCTGTCCGTCCGTCCGTCTGTCATCACCCTAGATCTCAGCATCCATAAGTCCTAGACCCATGATGTATATATGTTTTTTGTATGTCCTGACCTGCCATTTGTGCATCAACACTCAGTTACTCGATCCGACCTCTTGTTTTTCTTTTTTTACGCTTTTAAATTATTATTTTATTTATCCATTTGCTAAACTATGACTTTTTTCACACTTCCGTGGAGGTTTCTGGCAAATTGTTTTTAAAACATATCACTCATCGGATTCTTAAATTGTCATTTTTACTGAGATCGTTGCAACGCACGACCGGGTCTGCTAGTTTAGAATATATTTTACACATATTTTAATGACCACACAGTATTTCCAATAATAAAACTGGTGTGGACAAATACAATGTCCCGTTGTTTTCATTAAACCGAGTACTTAGATCCCGTGGCGAGACAAGAATTTCGTATTGTCTTTCAAGAAAATGATTTTATAGACTATGTCACCGCTCCATTTAAAGGGAGATTTTGCTCCAGGGGAGGGGAAAACACTTTATATAAATTTAGGGAAATAGGTGGTAAAGAGGGCTAGTGTCTAAATTAGGATGTATGAAATATGAGGTAAATCAGGCAAATGCATTAAGTAAGATGTAGGGAAGAATTGATAGAGCAGGCTATTGCCTAACATAAAATGAGACACTTTTTAAAATAATTTAATTTGATAATAATCACATTTTTTAACAAGTTGTAGAACTAATTTACTCCCAAAAAGCATTGTTCATTGTTCTTGAAATTCAGGTTAGTAATAATCAATAGCTTCTAAGCTATGGTGGATTAGTGGGGGGTGAGGCTGAACGGGCTAAAAGTGCAAACATGTTTGCACGAACCCTTGAAAATATAATAAATTAAATAAATTTATAAATATTATCTATTAAACTGATCGCTAATCAGACCTGATAGTCGTAATAATCGAAAACTTGATTTGATGGGCTCCCTAAGAGAACATATAGGCCTAATAAAATATGGTTTATATTTTTAAAATTTCTTAATTTTGATAAGCTCCGCTGGCCGTGTGGAAGAGTATAGGCTCGTGATGCAAGCGGTGTCGGGCTCGATCCCAGTGGTGGATTTTTCTTAAAATATACTGTCAAATTTGATATCTTTGGCAAAAATGGAGTGTCATTTTTTAAATACTAATATAGAAACATATTCAATCAACTGCAAGAGAAGGCCAAACATTTCAGTCAGTGGCGTAGCTAGAGCTTTTGCCGCCCGGGGCGGTCTCCAATATGTCGCCCTCTTAGGGGCCGCCCATAAATGACGTCACGCACCGGGGGGGGAGTCACACATTTGATGTCATTCAAAACTCGCAACTTTAAATAAAAGCTACACTGAAATATATGATTACCAAAACTTTATTCAATGACGATTTACGTGGTTTCACGCGTGTTACGATGTTAGAGTGCAACCTTAAACTAAAAACATATTTAAATGACCAAATAAACAAAAACGAAAAAAAAGAAGATAATACACATGCTCATTTTCAAATACAAATTACCGCTTGTATGGGGGGAGGGGGGGACTTTGTCACGTCACATGGAGGAATGGGTCTAAGTTTTCGTTTCGTGACGCCGTGTGACGAGGGGGTAGGGGTGAAAAATCAGGCGAAATCACGTGACGTCATTTATGGACGGCCTCTTAATTAAGTTAATCATAAGATGGTTTTTATAAATTAATAAGCATGAATAATTGTAATTGAAACGAAATGCATTGTAAAAGGTGGGGAACAATTTTATCATTGCATGCCCTAATTATGTACGCAGTAATAAAAGAGGCCGCATAAGATGATAAACCTAAAAATACACATTATAAAAATACAAAATAATTGTTTTGAAGGCCACAGGAAAGTTATAGGGTTACAGGTCCCCGCCCCCCCCTCCGCACCAAATGAGACAAAAGATATTCCAAATTTACACCCACAACATAAAAACATTAACAATTAATATGGTTTTATTTATAAATATATGATTTTTTAAAATAAAAATAGAAGTTGTCTACATCAGTAAATAAACATATTTTTTAAAGTATTTATAAATTTACTTACCCCCCTAACTTTCATAGTCGAAATATAGTTTATTATTTTATCAAAATTTATATTATTTGTTATATCATGTTCTATGGACAATAATACAAGAATTTGTAGTCTTAAATCACTTATTGTGGAACGAAAATATTTTTTTTCAACTTCAGTTTGGAGAAGCTCCTTTTACAACTAGATACACTGATAGCAATTGTTGAAATCACTGACACTGCACAACTGGCAATCTGTATCCGTGGTATTGATGACAATGTTAAAAAATAGAGGAGTTGCTCACAGTGATGCCAATGCATGGTCAGACCAACTCTCAGGACATATTACAGCTGCTGTGTAATGTCATTTTGGATGCTGGTTTACCATGGCAGAAGTTTGCTGGAATAACAACAGAAGGGACACCTTAAATGACAGGGAGGAAAAATGGACTGGTTGCATTTGTTTTTAAAAAAACACAAAAAACTAGAAGAGGAGGGTATCGCTCTGCAGTGTATTATCAATCAGCATGTCCTATGCAGCAAATGCCTCAAGTTAGACAGTGTGATGTCTGTTATTGGGAAATACATCAACCATATAAGATAGATCTAGGGGATTAAAGCAAAGGCAATTTCGGGCTTTTTTTAGGAAATAGATTCAGCATGGGGTTGTAGGGAGCGCTGGGCAGAGGTAGTACCTTTTGACGCTGTGACAGCTGCACCCTCGGGTGGTCAAGCTCACTGGTCCTCGTCCATCTCTCGAAACTCTCACGTGTGGCTCCCAGCGCCACACCCCGGGCAACGGTCTCAGCTGACCGGCTAAACCACGTGAGGGGGTGGTGCTGACACGACACCACTGGGCGTACGACTTCCTAGTTGGAGCACCGGCCAGGGCGGACGAGTTCACATGCGAACTCAACGGCTACGTGTCCACGACCAAGGCGGGCCACCGATAAGGAGGAAACCGGCTGTGGTTAAGCTTGGAGAGGGATGGGCGCCGCCAAGCAATTCTTGCCCTAGACACACCATATGACTATTATACTAACTCAACACATACCGGCTCGGCCGTCGCCCGGGTTAACAAGGGCCGCGTCTACCATTGCACACCAGGATGGGGACGTAAAATCTACTACTGGTGCACCACAACCAACACCCCCATACAACCTCAAAAGAAGAGGAGACATAATTATTGGCACATGGAATGTAAGAACCTTACATGCGACAGGAAAAGTGGAAGAACTGACCCACGAACTGGAACGATACCAATGGAATGTCATCGGACTATGTGAGACCCGATGGAAAAGCTTTGGTGAACTCGCAACAGAAGATGGACACAAAATCTACTTCAGCGGCAGGGAGGACAGACATGAACATGGAGTTGGATTCCTAATCCATAAAAATACAACAAACTCAGTCATTGGTTGTCGTCCTGTCTCCAGCCGCATCATCACCATCCGCCTGAAAGCAACACCCTTCAATATCACAATTATACAGACATATGCTCCTACATCCAGCCATGATGATAGTGAAATTGAGGCCTTCTATGACCAAGTACAGGACATCATGGATCATACACCAAAGAAAGATATTATCGTCGTCCAAGGTGACTGGAATGCGAAGATTGGAGTAGATGTATGTACCAACTGGGCAGATACTTGCGGACACTCTTGCAATGACCTGACCAACGATAGAGGGCTTCGACTCCTCGAATTTGCACGATACAACAACCTCCTTCTAGCTAACACAATTGGTCACCATAAAAAATCCAGAATATGGACTTGGCACAGCCCAGGCGGGGAACATAGTAACCAAATAGACTACATACTGGTCAAAAGACGATTTAAATCATGCATTAAAGCAGCTAATACTAGAAGCTTCCCTGGAGCGGATATCGGCAGCGACCATAACCTGGTGCTGATGACTTTCCATCTACACCTGAAAAGGATAGCAAAACAAAGCAATACACGATTACGCTTCGACCTTGAAAAATTGAAAGATCCGGTAATCGCAGAGGCGTTCAGGGCAAAAATTGGAGGGAAATTTGCTCCACTGACCACACTTTGTGAATCGGAAAAGGATATGGACATAGATCTAATCACTGATACCTTCAATACCACAATAATTGAGACAGCAAAAGATATACTTGGCAAAAAACATGCCATAAAAAAACCATGGGTCTCCACTTATATCCTAGAGATGTGCGATGAAAGAAGAAAACTTAAGAACGTAAAGAATACTGCAGAAGGAGCAATCAAATACAGAACAATCAACAAAAAGATCAGGAAAGAAATGAATAAAGCAAAAACAAACTGGATAGAACAACAATGCTCAGACATCGATGATAATCTACAGAGAAACAACTCAAAAAAGGCTTACAAGATTGTCAAAGATCTGACATCCACCAAGCAAGGTCGCATCTCAACAATTCAAGATAAATCTGAGAAATGTATTACAGAAGAACAAGAAATAATAAAAAGATGGACCGAATACTGTTCTGAGCTATACAATGAAGACTCAAAGGGCGACGAATCAGTGCTCAATTGCCCAACGTCATCTAACATGGACATGCATTACATTCTCCGTGATGAGGTGGAGCTTGCTGTGCGAAAGCTGAAAAAGGGGAAATCGGCTGGAGCAGACAACATCCCAGGTGAACTGATTCAAGCAGGAGGTGACCCAGTAATAAACATTCTAACTAGCATGTGCAACAAGATCTGGCAGACAGGAGAATGGCCAACACCCTGGACTCAATCGCTGGTTATAACGCTCCCAAAGAAGGGTAATCTACAATTGTGTCAGAACTACCGCACAATTAGCCTGATCAGTCACCCCAGCAAAGTCATGCTCATGGTAATACTAAACAGACTAAAACCACAAGCAGAGCAGATCATTGCAGAAGAACAAGCAGGCTTCAGAGCAGGAAGGAGCACAACAGAGCAGATCTTCAACTTGCGAGTGCTCTGTGAAAAACATCTGCAACACCAGAGGGACCTCTTTCATGTCTTCATAGACTTCAAAAAGGCGTTTGACAGAGTGTGGCATGCAGCACTGTGGGCAACCATGCACAAGTACAATATTAACGCCAACCTCATTACTGTGATCAAGAACCTATACAACAGAGCATCCAGCGCAGTACTCTACAACAGCAAGCTGGGAGATTGGTTCAAGACCACTGTTGGTGTTAGACAAGGGTGTTTACTCTCCCCCATCCTCTTCAACCTCTTCCTAGAAAGAATTATGACTGATGTGCTCGAAGACCATGTCGGAACGGTCAGCATCGGAGGAAGGATCATAGCTAACTTACGCTTCGCCGATGACATAGACGGCCTAGCTGGCAGCGAGGACGAACTAAAAGAATTCCTTGCAAAGCTAGAGAAGACGTCGAAGGCCTATGGCATGGAAATTAATGCAGAAAAGACCAAGGTCATGGCAAATAAGAATTTCACAAGTGAAATACGGATAAACGGTCAAAAACTCGAGGAGGTCCCTACCTTCAAATATCTAGGGGCTGTAATATCCGATGAAGGCTCAAAACCAGAAATTCTTGCCAGAACGGCCCAAACAACTGCAGCACTAAGCAAACTGAAAAACATCTGGCAAAGCAAGAAGCTCTCCCTGAGATCAAAGATTCGACTAATGCGCTCTCTGGCGATGTCAGTCTTCCTCTATGGTTGTGAGGCTTGGACGCTCACCGCAGACCTCCAAAAAAGAATTAGTGCGCTTGAGATGAGATGTTTTCGAAAGGTATTAAACATCTCCTACACGGCGCACATCACGAACAAAGCGGTCCGCGACAAATTAAGTGCTGTCATTGGCCCTTACGAGGACCTTCTCACCTCAATTAAAAAGAGGAAACTAAGATGGTACGGACACGTGTCAAGATCTGGAGGTCTCTCAAAGACGATATTGCAAGGCACAGTCCAGGGAAGAAGGAAAAGAGGCAGACCAAGGAAGAGCTGGGAGGAGAACATCAAAGAGTGGACCGGCCTTTCATTTAGCGATTCCCAGAAGGCAGCTCAGAACCGTGACACTTGGCATGAGTTAGTGCGCGGCTCAAAATGGTGCCCCAACGACCCAGCGTCGGGTTAAGGGGTAGTTCAAGTTCAAGATTCAGCATGTAAGGATTGGCTCTACTTTACTGAGGTGCGTTGGCTCAGCATGGGAACCTGCTTGAAGAGGTTTTTTGGAGAACGATGGGATTGCTGTTCCTGTACTAAGTGGTCCCAAATGACTCATGGACTTAGTTTTCTTGTTGACATCACACAGGAGCTGAATGTACTGAACAAGAAGTTACAAGGACAGGAGCAGCTTGTGGGTGCTGTCTATGAAAATGTGAGAGTATTTTCCACGAAACTTATTTAATGCCCAGCTTTCCCAGAAAAACCTCTGACCTCTGCCATTTCCCAGCATGCAAGGCACCCGTAGATGTGGACATGCCTTTTGATGGCGAGGAATATATTGATGCCATGAAAAAGCTACAGGAAGAATTTGATCACCAATTTGCAGACTTTTAGAATGACAAAGACACTTTTAAAATGTTTGCTGACCCCTTCTCTTTTGATGTCAAAGATTCCCTCCTGTGTTGCAGACGGAACTCATCGACTTGCAGTGCAACTGTCATCTGAAAGCTAAGTTCAGGGTGGGAATGGAAAAGCAGACAAGCTTGGACAATTTTTGATATAAGTGCCCTGAACTTTCTAGAATTTTAAGCCGGTCTATGTGCCTTTTTTGGTAGCACATACATGTGTGAAAACCTGTTCTCCACCATGAACTTCAATAAATCCAAGTACAGGTCGAAACTCTCTGATGATTATCTTCAAGCTTTACTGAGAATCTCGATTGCTTCCTCCCTCAAGCCAAATGTAGCCAGGAAACGCAGACAGGTCTCTTTAAGCAAGGAGCAGTAGGTATAGCGAAGGCTGCAAGAGTACTACCAGTTAGCCAATGCTTAGTTCTTTTAAAAAATGAATAAAGATGTGGGAGACTAAAAAGTTTCACTTTTTTGTATTAACATGTATTAACTTGATGCGGCCCATCATAACCCGGACTCTGACTCATGTGGCCCCCAGGCAAATTGAGTTTGAGACCCCTGCCTTACACCATAAAAAGATGGGCTTTTTATTATTTTTTAAAATATAATTTTCATTAAAATTCGAAATGTTATACAGTTTCAAGAAAACAAGGGGGGATAATGCTTAACTTCTCTATCAAGAAGATGCCAACATGTCAAAATATTTTACTTATATTATTTTTATTTAATTTTGTACGCGAACGAATTGTTTATGCAGTAGTATATAATTTGCATTTATAAAATGATAAGTCACAATAGGAGAATATTTAAATGACTCGGCAGGTATTAGTTCCCCAATTAAGTCAGTCAAATCAGCGACGTTACTCATACACAACTACGAGATCAATGACAATAATGAGTTCAATACTTATACTTCAATGACTGACAGTGACAGTATTGACAGTACTGTGACTGAGAACTGACACTTGGAATAAGTTGGATTGACTAGCTAACTAAGAACTTAAGTAAAGTTAGTGTTATTAGTTCTACTACTAGACGTCCGAGTACAATTAATCTCAGCATTGAATAGAATTTACTAGAGAAAACTAAGACAAGAGGGTTTGTATGTTAATGTTGTTGTGTATATAGTATATAGTATATTAAATTTTCGGTGCCAAATTTTCTTCTACTTAAACTTAACTTACTACTGACTACTTACTTAACGAAGTGTCTGCTGCTATGACAAAGTAATGGCAGACAACTCAATGACACTTGGCTAGTGCTAGGACATGTTTTAACACTAGCAACATCCCTGTGAGTTGTCTGCTGTTACGACTGGTGGTAAATATATTATCTGTATTTTAATTATGAGAATAAGAATCATAATACTCAAATACTTTAATACTAAACAACAGTTTTCATAATTCATAATCAAATTTTATGATTACTATTTAAGCTGATTAATGAATTTTAAAGGTAAAATAGAACTTGATTGGTGTACACTTAATAACAAACATTTAAAAATTTAAATAATCACCATCTGACATGAGCTTTGCTAGACAAAGTGATAGTAGTAGTAGTAGCATATGCTTGACGGTAAATCCGGTCTTGGGATCGAATCCCCCTCTCGTCCAGTTTTAAAAAGGGTTTTTATTGTGTGTGTTTGTTTGTTTGTTAACCTATCAAAATGAATGAACTATTGTCTGTAATTTTTTATCTTTTTATTCCGAAAAGCAATTACGTTGATTAAATCTTAGAGGTCTGCCGATCTGCATTTTTATCGGTATTACCAATATTTTTTACCGAAATGAAGTTTCTGATACTGATAATACTAATACTGATATGTTAACAAGTTCCAGATCATGACCTACATAGACATTAATTTAAGACATATATGACTCACGACAGAACAAACTGTCATTTTTAAAAATGTAAAAAAAATTAATAACTCCTTTTCAACCTTTGGCTTTGACTTACAATTGTTTATTTTAACCAACAGTTAAATAAATTTTGCACACTGCCAACTTTTAAGAATGAAATAACGAGAACAAAACAATAGAGTGAAAATGAGGTTGAAGGATGAAAATGAATGGAATGGTTTCCAATGACATGGTACATTTTATTATTCCACACGAAACAAATTGTTTTGGATTCCTGCGATTGTGCACGAATCTTTGCTATCTAGTGTCTAGAGCATTTTCATTTACGTTATACTAAATTTTAATACTTAAAGTATTGGCATTCCCATCACTTACACAAGTATAATAAAATCGGCCGATATAATCGGTAGACCAATAATAAATCTATTTAAATAGTCTATTTAAATAAATTAAGATTTTAGAATTAATACAAACATAAATTAGCCCATATCTATTAATAATTAATGTTGTTTTATATGCCTATAAAATATAAAGAAGAGTTTGTTAAGATATTATAGTTATTGCGACAAAAACTAGTCATAGCAGAAGTTGCGTATGTCGTAACGCTAGCAAAATCCCGTCGAATCGTCTGCTGTTATGACATGTCATAACAGCAGTTTCTTGGCTAGTGCTACGACATGTCGTAACGCTAGCAACATCCTAAACTTAAACTGACTGACGTTTTAATTAAGTTAAGTTAAGTCAGTAATAAGTAGTAATAAGTAATAGTAATGTAAATTATTTAGCCATTTTACAAGACAATAGCATTTCAATAGATATATCTGACACATTTTATTTTACAGCCTAATAATAATACAGTGGAACCCACTCACCTCGAGCTCGCTTAGCTCGACCACCCTATTATGTCGACGGTTTTTATTGGAACCGCCAAATTATCTCTTTGTCTTAGCATTTTCTCGTCGTTTAATTCGATTTTTTTAAGTCGCCGAAACCTCATAACACGAGCACAAAAAAGGTCAAATTTGCCACTTAACATCGGTTATCTCGATCCCCATGACCAATCGTCTCACCAGGGTCTGCTGGTGATGTCACAGCCCACTTGCGTTTTGCTCTCAGCGCTGTGTTGCTTCTGGTACTATGGCAATGCGATCAGCTTGCGATGTGTGCTGGTGACGTCGTCGTCACAGCCCACTTGCGTTGAGACCTGTGTTGCTAACTTAAATCGCCAGTTTCAGAGATGTGTTGGAGAATAATAAAAGTTTTTATCGATAATCGACGTTGGTTTTTATTTTAAATTTGTAAATTTCTGCTGTCAGTTGGTGCACATATACCTTTTGTTGTTAGCAAACATGTATGTACAATTTTATAGCATGCCGATAGCTTCATCAAACAAATAACGGCAATGCTGTTGTGTTTNGTGCATGAACATTATCATTTATTAACGCTAGTGATGGGACGATACCAAAATCATAGGCTGCTTACTGTAAACAAGGCTCCCCAGATTTTAAAATATATAATATAACAGACTACAGACAGTTTACTCACCCCCACTCTCAATCTCCCACACCATTGTTGTTGGTTAGTCCTATTAGCATCAAGTTACCGAAGGAATTCTAAGCCGATTGATCGTATGGAATAATGGAATAATAAAATGTACCGTGTGCAGACTTGTTGTCATTGGCAACCATTCATCCTTCAACCTCATTTTGACTATTATATGTACTGTACTACTGCTTTGTTCTCATTGTTTCATTCATAAGAAGTGGCCGTGTGCAAAAGCCATTTAACTATTGGTTAGAATTAATAAAATATGTCAAAGTTGAAGGTTCAAAAGGAGTACCTAATTTATTTGTGTACGTTTATATAAGAGAAGAGTTCGCTTTGTCATGAGTCATATATAGGTCACGATAGACCAATCCGAGTGCAGAAGAGAATGATTCGGGGACAATGAGGGGATGTGTAGGTTACTTATTTGTGTAGCTTGTAAGGAAAATCAAGCAAGTGGCTTCGAAGGCACAGCATCGCTCAATCTGGGAATCACAGCAAAACGGCGTTATATTTAAACTTAAACGGTCTTTAAAAACGAACGGTCTTAACAACCTTAAGAAAGAGTGAAGAAATAGGGTCCCGATATTCCGATACGATTCTGATTAATCGTCCCATCACTAATTAACGCACAACACGTACATAAAGAAATTTCAAGCGCATGTTAATATTTTGCCGCCATATTGGTTTTCGCTTTAACTCGATCATCGGTTATGTCGATGCCATTTTTCATACCCCAACGCCGTCGACTTAAGCGGTTTCGACTGTATTTGACTAATTGCAGGATACAGTCTGTTTCCTGTATCAGTAACAATAAACAATAGGCACATTTAATCTAGCTTAGTATCTGCACACAAAAAAACTATATATTACACTTGACATGACAGATAAATTGAAATTTTGCTTAACCGTTCAAATTAAATCAGGATCAGTTAACTGCTAACAACCTTGATATATGGCTTCATTTAACAATTATGTACATTTCAACATTTCTTTTAAATTTAAGGGTTGATGCTTTTTTCTAAGATGTGGTATTGCCTGGTCAAATATTGACTTTAAGGAATCTTTTGCTCCGCTGATCTGCAACACAATTATTAATATGGCTCAAAGATTTACAGGTGACATACTGCCAAGCCGAAACTTTCAGTCATCTTCAGGGTAATTTTTTTTAATCCTTTGAAATAAAATAATAAAATTGTCCATATCTTTTTAAAGCAATATCTTGTTTACTATTGATATTTTGCTAAATCTTAATTCCGGTGATAAGTTTTGTCTTTTTTAATTCACAATAAGTTTATTCTCTCAGTTTCTTAATTAATTACAATTACATTACATAGTATTTATTTTTTTTTTAAACTTTTAAATTCAATTCCAGACTTACAATATACGTAGTTCTACTGATCATTTCAAAAGTACTGAAAGCCGTTGGGCTGTTCATTGCTTATGATATCCTCAAGCTTATACCAATTGTTGTTTTTCTTTTCCTTTTTAAAGCAGGGTAGGTATTTGTTCTTTTTAATTTTTTAAAAATAACATTTATGGTACTTTTTAGAATTAGAATATCTCAAACTTCGCAACTTTGCAAAGAATAATTTTAAAAGGGTTACTTGAAAAAAAAAACATGACTCAAGGAATTTAGATAAAAGGAAAGATTAACATCGGAGAAGCCTGATTTTAGTTTTACACATCATTGAATAGGGACTTTTATATTTATTTTACTCGAACCATTTTAATTTTAGAATCTTTGATTGTATAAATTTACTGAAATAATTGGATTATTTTAAACTTGTCTTTAATTATTTCAACACAATATAGGAATATGGATTTAAAAATAGCTAACAATTTAATTAAAATTATTTTATAAAATTTAAGCATAAATTATTTCAGGACGGCCCTACCTCTAGTTTTTCTTCAGAGGCCATTTTCGTCAGGGCCACCACTATCAAAACATCAGGTAAATAATTTTTAAATGTCATCCAACTTATGTGAATTTTTTATTTTCCCAGTATTTTAAATTATGTTTTAAATCTTTTTTAATTACTGAAATTTCATTCGACATTGATTGTGTTTTTAAATCACATAAGAGAAAACAATTGGGGACATTTTCTTGAAAATATGAGAAATTAAGGACATTTTCTTGAAAATTTTAGAAGATACTTTTATTTACAGTGGTTTCGAGTATGGAGACATGCACTCATTGGAACAATCATTAGCTTTTTGTGGATCTTTGGTCTAACTCTTTGCGGCCCGTTAAGGTAATGTGCAAAGATTAAACAAAATTCAATATTCCTGCACTTGTAACAAATACACACAAAAAACTCACTGTGGTATATTTATTTTTCACTGTAGTTGTATCAGTTTTACGTTTCTTGGCAAATGTACACTCATTTAGCAACCAAAGTTAAGAGGTTATATTGCCAATGAGAATGGGTTATATCACGAAACTTTATTGAATAATCTGAGTCTTATTTTTCAACAATAATTTTTCTTTTTTTGCTAGAACAATTATATTATTTGAACACAATGAGCTAGTTGTCATAGCTGGAGCCAGCGCACTTTTTACTTCCAATGGTGCAGGTGGCGGACCATCTAAGGTAATTCAAGAATTTTACTTATTTCATCATATTTTATTTTCAATCTTAATCTTGATGAATTAAAAAAATTAATTTAATCCAGGGGTGCCACCGTTCCCGTTTATCCCTGAATTCCGGATTTGTGAAGTAAATATTTTTATTTTCCGGATTCCAGAGTTTTTTATTTTGCTCTTTCCAGATTTGCTAGGCTTTTTCTCGCTCTTCCCGGATTTTCCGGACTTGTGAGTTTAGTTTTCATATTTGGCTTCTGGGTTTTAAAGAAATGAGGCAAAGCCCATTCAGTGAGATGCGGACTCACTATAGGACAGGTACCCTGACCTCTCCCTTTCTTTTGCTCTCATCTCATTGTCGCGTGATCGCTGATATAAAAAATTTCTGGAAAAGACAAAATAATTGAACGAATCGCACTATGTTTGAATCGGAATAATGTGCTTGACGTCACAGTTTAAAAAATACAAATTGAATTTTACCATGGAATACGTCAGATGCATGCATGCTTTTGGATGACCGTTTTATGGTTTATAAATACTAACATGGCATTGGGAGTTTTTTGTTTTCTTACTTTTACTTTAGTAAAACTTTGACCATTGAGTTCGCTAGAACTTAGAAGTGTGACAGTGTCTCAAGCCAACTGCTTTCGTGTTAGTTTTAGCATGCATTAATTATCTGTACATGGAGAAAAATTTATTGCGGTTTGCATCTAAACTAACTGGGATGGAAAAAAACATTAATAAACATTTATTTTTTTCCGTAATATAAAAATAAATAAATTTATAATTAAATTATAATTAGGGCTAGGACGGTTGGCCTATTCCTTGACTAATTGTACAGTTTAAAAAAATAAATTATGTCAGTTTAAGTTAAGGACTTTGTGCTTTGGCAATACTACTAAATAATAATAACTTTCACGGCTAAGTCTCTTTTAGTAATTTAAATTTAGTAATTATCCAAATTTTTGCAATAGTAGTAGTAATACAGTAATTCTAAACCAAACAAACACTATTCATTTTCAATAGGCCTCTACTCTTACAAGTTAAACAGTATAAGTAGTATCATCATCATCCTTTGGGTTCCTTGTGGAACATAGGGCCTCTGTCAAAGCTCGCCACTGTGCACGGTCCCTTGCCAGTCGTTTCAATTCTTCCCAGCTCTTTCCAGTTCTTCCAGCCTCATCTAACATGCTCCGTCTCCATGTACGCTTGGGTCTTCCTCGCTGGCGTTTGCCCTGGGGGTTCCAATCTAAGGCCTGCCTCACCCTGCTGTTATCTTTCTAGAGGTGTGTCCAATCCATCTCCATTTCCTTTCCATGATTTGTTGTTCTGCTGTCCTTTGTCCACACCTCTCCCACAGTTTGGAGTTTTCGACCTTGTCGTACCATTTTATTTTCAGAATATTTCTGAGGCATCTGTTAACAAAGGTTTGGAGTCTATTTTTTGTTGTCTCTGTCGTTCGCCATGTTTTGGATCCATAAAGTAGGACCGTTTTAACGTTGGTGTTAAAGATCTTTACTTTTGTTTTGACAGAGATGTATGTAGATCTCCAGACCTGTTTCAGATTGGCAAATGCCAAGTAGTATAAGTACGAGGTAAAGGCCTATCGATAGTCTAAAAACAGTAATAATTAAATTCTGAACCTACTATAAAATATGGTGACCCGTCAAAACGGCCCCTGACAAAACGGCCCCGGTCAAAACGGCCCCGGACAAAACGGCCCCAGACAAATCGGCCCCGGTCAAAACAGCCCTCGACCAAAACGGCCCCTGACAAAACGGCCCCGGTCAAAAAGGCCCCGGTCAAAACGGCCCCAGAAAAATTGTAGACATTTTTTACAAAAAAATTAATAATTTTTAAAATTTTAAGTTAATTTAACCTTTGTTCAACTTATTCACCTTTTATGAAAGTGGTCAAATTGTAAAATTATTTCTTGTGACGTTATGACATAATTTCTTCTCAACAAACAATTGTGACTTGCTACCGTATATTTTTAATGTTATTAAATTATTTCTTGTGATGTTATTATTATTGTTTTTTGTGAACTAAAACTGACACTGAATCGGCGAGTATAAATAATTATTTAAAATTGTATTCCATTAACAAATATTAGTCCAGGGCCGTTTTGTCCGGGGGGCGTTTTGTCCGGGGCCATTTTGTCCGGGGCCGATTTGAAATTTTTATTTTTTTTATTTTCCCAGTGGGTGGCACCCCTGTTTAATTGTCCCTTAAAAACCACTTAAAAGTTACAGCTGCTATATTTTAGCAAATAAACTCAGTAATAAAATTACAATTATTGTTTGTCATTGCTCTGAAGTGTAAATATTAATGTTTTAAAAAATTGAGTCATCATGAATAATATTCCTTTTTTAAAATTAAGTAGTTGTATCAAATTTTTTATTTTTTTATTTTCTCCTCACAAATTCCATCAAAATGTTATTTATAACTAAAAAAACTAAATAATTTCCATAACAGTTGAAATTTGTGTAAATATTTCAGGCAAGAGGTGCTATATTTTTTATTGTAGCTGTTATATCTCTCCTTGTATTTGATCATGATGAAAAGTTAAGCCATTTAGGGGACCATGACAATAATGGTGAGTTCATGAAGGGTAATTTAAAAAAAAACAATTGTGTAGATATATGATACCAAGATTGGAATTATTTTTAGAAACAAGTAAGTTTTTTTTTAAAGTGAAGAAAAAAAATTAATGTCCCTCTAGTTCTTAATAAAAAAAGTATATGAACTATTCCATTGATATCATGATTATAGCAAGGATCTTTTCAATTAACTCATTTGTTATTTAAAAGACTTGAGATGAAATGTAAATCATTTCATTTCATTTTGTTCTTTTATTTGGAAAGTTTTAGTTTTTAAAAAAAAAGTAATTATTATTTATTATTTCACTTGTCTAGTTGGGTTTTTTAAAACTTTTTAAAATATGTTTTTATTAATTTACTCTTTCATTCCAGAAAATATTCATCACAACATATTAACTCATATTTTTAAACATGGTATTGACTTCTTGGGATGGTCAGATCACAAGGTCAGTTATACTAAGGTTTTCTCATCAGAATTGATACTGTAGCTTGATTTTCTTATAGAATGTTTCAAAACATTAGGATAGTAATTTTTTTATTTTTACTCTATAAATTTCAGAATAATGTGAGCGACACAAATTTAATATTATACTTGTTTTTACAATGCACCTTTAATGCCTCAGTTTTCTAAAAGCCATCTGTTTGATACATATAATTTTTAAAATCTCACTTATTTTAGTATAGCTCAAAGTTTTAGAAAATGGAATTTAGCTGAAGCGTCTATTTTGTTGTAATGACATTTTATATTCAAACCTTAACTTATGTAGCTCTACTATTCCTGGCTATTAGCTTTAAAATAGTCACGTCCCTTTATGTTTAAGTTCTTTTTGTGTTTATTTATTAAAAGCTCAAGGAATTGCCTTTAACATTATCTTTTTTTTTCTATTTCCAGGGTGGTGTTGTGCTTCTCTTTCTCACCCTCTGCCTTCATTCAGGATATACATCTGCATCTAAAAAATTGTCAGTTGAAGTTGGGGGAGCTAAACGTCTCCACAGCCTATCTACACTAGTGTCTACTGGCTTTCTGTGGCCATGGGCTTGCTTCATCTATTTTACTAATGAAGTAGGAAAAAATTAATATTGTTGAATTTATAAAAAAAACAATTACCTTATTGTTTGTTTATTGCAGATAAAATATCTCTGTTGTAATTTGGTTTCTCTTTAGCTTTGGTTAAGGGGGATGGTATCTGTATAATCATTAAATAAAATGTTCTTATAAACCATTTGATAATTTAAATATCTATGAATATGAAATAATTTCAGATTGAGATTCAGTCGTGGCTGTATCTGGTGTTTCCATTGCTGCTAGTTATACTTTTTGTTGGTGTCTTTGATTTCTACATTGAAAGTCTGGCTGCTAGTCATCTCCAGCCCATTAAAGTTGTTATCTTAGCCCCAGCTGCCATATTCAGTGCAGCTATAATACTCAGCCTGACTTGGACCCATCCCTATGTCACCAGAGTAACAACTTTACACAAGCTGGAGGACATTATCACAGAGGATCATGTCTTGTCTGGAGGTGTAGTATTCAGTGTTCTGGCATTTCTTTTAGGTAAGCACATTTTTTTGTATAAATTAATTTTTACGTTTTCTGATAAGTATTTCTAAGATCATTTTAATTTTATGTAGTTATCTTAAAGAGGGCAGATATTGTCAACACTCCTGTTTTTGTCTCAATGTCATAAAGAAAAGATTTAATCTCTTTTACTTGATTTTTAATTAAATTAATTGATTTTAAATTAATTTTATTATATTAAATTAGCTTTCAAAAATGAAATAAAATGCAAATATTTTATTTTAATAAAGTGAGGCCCTGATGCCTTTCTAAACTTTCTGCTTTCTCTTCTTAGCCACTCGAATGGTCATGGCAAGAGGACGTGCAGCAAAGGGGAGTTTTATAGGCTACAACCCTGCTGGCCTGCCTTTGTATTCCATATCTCTTCAGAAAACTTCTCATTCCATTGTTTCAGTATTGAAAAGTGGTTTGAGACAAATTTTGGAGGATGGAGATTCAAGAAAGATCTTCTACTTTCTTTGTATTAATTTATGCAAGTTGTTTTCTTTTACTTTTTAAAAAATCTGACTGTTTGTAATGGCTAAAATAAAATAAAAATATTTAAAGTTATAAAAAGCTATTTTTTTTTTTGAGACTGTTCCAAAGTGAATTTCATTTTTCACGTTTTTAAATGAAATATAAAACCATCATTAATTGAATATTATATATTTAGTTGCTTTTTTCTTATCAAATGTCACTTGCATGGAAAACGTATATATTAGAATAAGTTACATTGATGAAATTTTTCTTATAAGTATATGGAAAATAATTAAGACTTAACTTTCTATTAAGAAAAATAAAGTTTTGTTTAGAAACTAATGATAAATTTATTGTCATTTCACCAGGTTTTACATTTGTAGAACTGTTATATGGAGTCTGGACTAACAGTCTAGGATTAATCTCAGATGGCTTCCATATGTTGTTTGACTGTTCAGCTCTTGTTATGGGACTATATGCCTCAATTATGGTTAGATGGAAGGCAACCAGGGTTTTCTCTTATGGGTTAGTGCCTATACCAAGTACATTAATCAAGCAGGCAGACTTTAAAACAAATTTTATTCGAATATCCAAGAGGATTAGCACTAACAATTTTTACAACATGATGTTAGAATTAAAAGTGTATAAAATTTAATTAAGTATAATAAATTACAAATCTTGTTCCATTTAACCATTTATGTCTGATTTAAATGTATTTGACTAATAATAATTTATTTTGTTAAAGTTTTGACAGAGTTGAGGTTCTCTCTGGATTTGTGAATGGTCTTTTCCTTGTGATCATAGCCCTTTTTGTCTTTGCTGAGGCATTTGCCAGAATGTTTGAGCCACCTGAAGTTATAACAGAAAGATTGTTGGTGAGGATTTATATCTACTTAAAAATTATTTTTTAAAGCAAAGAATTATATCTCTATTCTTATGTTATGATTTTCTCAAAAACCTAATGATTTAAGAAATATTCATATTTAATTTTATACTCTGCTAGATGAGGCTATGGTCTGATATACACAAGTAATCTTTATACTCTAATGTGATTTTTTTTTCAGATTGTATCTGTACTTGGTCTTTTAGTGAATCTCATTGGAATAGTTGCATTCCAGAGTTCACTTTCTCATGGTCACAGCCATGGAGGTTTAAGCCATGGACATGCCCACAGCGCAAGTGGTAGCGGGGATAAGAGTGCTGGTCATGGTCATAGCCACGGTGGAGGTCATGGTCATAGCCATGGTGGAGGTCATGGTCACAGCCATGGGTCAGTTTCTCAAGAGTGTAGCCAACCTCCAAGTGTCCCACATGGTCATGCGCACCACAATACAAATATGGAAGGTACACAAATTCAATAATTTTCATACCATGTTGAAATAAAAGTTTCCGCATTTAATTTTAACTGAACAGTTTTTCAACCAAACATTGATCACCTACCAAATTATTAGACTTTTTTTGTTTTATTTAAAAAGATTAAAAGAAGCCCTGAAATCCCCTTCATTCCCACAAACTCACACTTAAGTTCAAAGTTTAAAAACAATTTGAAAAAATTAAACTCTCCTTAAATTTTATCTTATTTGCCTGACTGAACATCATTTAAGAACCTATTAGTAATTATCTAGAAAACCTTTAGCAGAAGCATTGTATCTACTGGTTATTTCGATTACTGTATTAGGCTGTAAACTCTAAGAAATTTTTAATGTTATCACAAAATGCCACATCTTGTCAAAGGTATGACAAATCAATTGTTCACTAAATAAGAATAACTCTAATGTAGTTATTGGTAACAATAGCATCATATTTTCTAATAGATGGCTTTTTTTTTTTTTTTAAATATGTGAATTCTTTTTAACCTGATCATTAATTTTTAAAATTAAATATTAGACCAATGATTTATAATTGGCAAAGTTATTGATGTAATTCTGGTGAATCTGTTTATAATGTAGAGCAAGTGAAAGGGCTTGTCATTTCTCTGAATAAAGAAATGTTACATTAAACTCCAAGACAGAGCACCTTAAAAATCATTGTTAAATTTTGGTTGTTCTTTTTTCATTTCAGGTGTTTTTCTTCACGTTCTTGCTGATACTATGGGAAGTGTTGGAGTCATAGTGTCAACTCTACTTATTGAAAATTTTGGCTGGAATATAGCTGATCCTATTTGCTCCCTATTTATTGCTACCATGATATTTTTAAGTGTTATACCCTTGTTAAAGGAAACTGCTGTTATACTCATACTGAGATCTCCAGCTGATTTAGAAGACTCCATTTCTACTGCCCTGCAGAAGGTTAGGGTTTTAAATTAAGTTTAAATGTTTCCTTTATTAAAAGTTAATTAAAACTTTTTAAAATGACAATGTTTTATTTTAAAATATTAATTTCATATCATTATTTGAATTTGTTCAAATATTAATTTCCATTTAGTAATTTATGTGAATAATGATTGTTACTTTTAACTTGTTCACAGATAACAACCATTGAAGGTGTTTTGTCGTATCGAGAGCCTCACTTTTGGTCCCACACTGCCAACAAAGTTCTGGGTATGATTCACGTTCAAGTGTGGCCTCAAGCCCAGGAGCAGCGAATCATTGCTCAGGTGTGGTTTATAAAATAGATCATTGAGACTGGGGAAAACAGGAAAAAAATGTAAAGAACAAAAGAAACAAGAGAGCATTATAAGCGGCCTGCTTTGTCATAAGGTTTTGATTGATTTTTCAGTAATGATATTCCAAAATGTTTTATAAATGGCTTTAAATGCACGTTTTAACCATTATTTTGCATTATTGATGTTGTCAAGAGTCCATCAAAATTTAATCCTCTTTGAGTGGGGAGGTGGGGGAGGGAGGAAGGTGCAGCATTTTTAAATGAAAGCCCCTTTATTTATTTCTTCAAAAATCATTTTCATTATGATCCAAAAATTGATCTTAAGTCTTAAGCTCGGTTTATAAACAAGATATATTAACTTGTATGTTGACTGCATTATAAACAAAGACTTTTATTAAACAATTATTTATATTTCTTTCAAATGCAGGTGACATCAGTTTTCAAAGATGCTGGCGTATCATCAATAAATGTACAAGTTGAAAAACAGTCCTACTTTTTTCACTTATCTGGTCTTGGGGCTTCTACTGTCAACATTAGTCAGTTCTCACATCCACAACCTCACAAACCTTCAGACCCTCTCAGCATTAAAGCTGTATAAAGTTGAGCTTTAGGTAGTAATGGTATTTATTTCCACTCTTGTGATACTGATATATAAGAAGAGTCTTGACTTGAAAGAGGCTTCTACCGGTACTCTGATCTGTTGTTTGAAGCCCAAGTCACTGCTTGGAAAATTACTAAAAGATTTGTGTTAGTTAACTGAGGTGCTCTCATGATCTTTAATTGAATTTTACATTTATGTTTGCTATGATCACACATTCTTTAAGGGGTGATGGCTTTAATGAAATTTATTGAATAACTAGATTCAGTAATGCTATGCTTGAGTGACTGGATTAATGTGTGTTTTACTTATATAATACTTTTTGAATTACAGTCGAACCCACTTATATCCACCTCGGTTAACTTGCCAACCCTATTAAGTTGACGTTTTTGAACCGCCAAATTATCTGTTTGTCTTAGCATTTTCACATCAGTTATGTCGCCAAACCGTAATATCTTGAGCACAAAAGAGGACCAAATTTGCCACTTAACGTTGGTTATCCCGATCCCCATGACCAATCGGCAGCTTTTGAAAATGTTAGTTGATGCCACTTCAATTAATTAATTCTCAAATATATACGTTCCAATGTTGGCAGGTGTTGACTCATGTAAGTTTCTTTCGTGGGATTGTAGATCCTCTTTTACAAGAACACAGTATTTTGATTTTTTTTAATTTACCTCTTGCGATTGGTTATTTTTATGCTAGCTAACCAATATAATGGATCGTACTTAGTTCACTGCATATGTGCTGTTGTTAGCAAACATGTGTGTACATTTTTATAGCATGCCGATCGCTTCATCAAACAAATAACGGCAACGCTGTTCGTGTTTTTAAAAAACTCCAAAAACAATTGCATGTATATTCTCATTTATTAACGCACATGTACAAAAAGAAATTTCAAGCTCATGTTAATATTTTGCCACCATATTGGTTTTCGTTAATCTCGATCATTGGTTATCTCTACGCTTTTTGGCAAACCCCTATGCTGGCGACATAAATGGGTTCAACTGTAATAGAAGTTAGAATATTTTGTCTTCAAAATATGTCTTGTAAAGTTATCAGTCATGTGCAATAGTAATGTATAAATTAGTTACAACTTTTAAAATATAGGCTTTTGATTAGAAGGTTCAAGACCAAAACCAGCATGTGATATTTATATTTTTAAATAGCCAATTAAGTCTATTCAATTAATCTTAAAACAAGCTGTGCCCTTTAGTCTTTAGCATTGAAAATTCAAATTTGATTTACCCTTTGATAATGCATTTTTGAACAAACTTTATATTACCCTCTTGAAAAGATCATTTGAACAAGTTATATTCCTGTGTAATGAATATTTAATGAGAAGTGCCCTTTTAGCTTGAATTTAATTAGAAGCATATTTAGGTTTAAAGAACATATCATTACATATTTGCTAATTTATTTTATTAATTTGTTTTTAAAATAAACCTCCTCTAAAATGAAATAAAAGTGCTATGGCTGGCTAATTATAGGAGCAATGGCTTCCAGATATCAATTAAGATGTATGTAAAAGTTGTTTAACTTGTAATGGAGATTGTTCTATGAGCTGAGAACTATTATTCAAAACTTTTATGACAATATGTTTAAAGATGGTGATAACTCCACAACTGCAACCGCTATCTTTAAAATAAAAAATTTAAAGAACACATTTGCATTTCTGTTCAACTATATTTTAGTTTATTGCCTTTCATTTAATATTTAAATTCCAATCATTTTCTTCATATTAGATGTTGAGTTTGCTATTTCCTGCTATATTTACCCTCCTATTTTATTTTCATAGGATAACTTAAATAAATATATTAATTATTTTGTCCATTTCTTATTGTCCATTATTAAAATCAGTTTTAAATTCACAGAAAGAAAAACCTTGTTGTAATTATAACTAGGATGGTTAATTTCTTTTTTTTTTTTTTCAAACCGATTATTGGTAATGTAAATCTGATTTATAACTGATTATCATTTTACCGCTGACTTCATAGAAATTGAAGGTGTACCTTAAAATAAATCCAGCCAAATCCGACTGGCTGATTTTGCTATAAATATATATAAATATAATAGCTCCTGCTAATATGGACACTGCAATTTTACGGCTCCGGGTTCGGCTCCAGCCATATTTCACTTCATAAATCAGACTGAATTAAATTCGATTATCGGTTTTTGAAATTTCAAACCGATTATGGCTTTCAAAACCGATCATGGCATTTCGGATAACAACCTTAATTATAACACTTTTAGACATCAGCAAGAATTAATTTATAATATGGTTATGAAGCTTACTGATAAAAATTATAGATACATTGTTTAACTTGTTATTTGTATATAACTAGGACCATATTTGTTGAAAATAGTATATATTATTAATCTTTTAAATATGATAATAGTGTTTAAAATTGTAAATAATTCATTTAAATATAATAAAATATGTTTTAATCAATTTTATGAATTTTTGCATTTTGTATAATTATAATGGTCCAATTCTAAGAAAGTCCGGTGAATGAGAATAAACGGTGAACAATGCAGAAACAGCTAGTTACATTCCACTTGAACTTGAATGTTAGAAATTAGATCTTTTATAAGCTTACAAAGAAATAATATTCATTACTTTGTTTTTAAGTCTGAATTTCAGGGACAAGATTTTTGTAAGAACTTCAAGTATTGTGGACAGCTCATAATTTATGTCTTTGAGTAATTTAACTGAAAATTTCTACAGACAGGAAACTTTGTTTGTTTCAAGTTTGTTGGGAGTTTATGCTTCTTTTCTCTACAATTTTTCTACCTCTTTCTATATTTGATTTCAGTTAATTGAGACCTTCATGTTATTCTGGGCTCTAAATGCTGACGCAAAGTTAAGTGTTGAGGAATTTAGGTTTGGTTTCGTTATTATTAAAGGTTTTATTGTTAGTGCCTTTTAGTAAGAAGGGGTGGCCACTGCAGGGGAACATGTGATGCAATAAGACTGGAAGAACATTAAAAAAAATGGATAGAATAAAATAATAGAACAAAATTCTCTTTGACAGAGGCCATATGTTCCATTAGGTTTTGATTTATATTCCAAGGTATATACCAAAGGGCCTTAAAATGGCTTTGAGTGGGGTCTTAACTGTAACCTACTCGCATTGTTGATGTTGTTGAGAATTCATGTTATGTTTAAACTTGCAATAATCTAGAAGGAGCGTCTGTAATACAAAAGAAAGGCAGAGCTGTTTAGTAGGCACCGTGCCCACAGCCTACAAAATTTTAAAAGAGTTTACAAATTACAAATCCATTTTTTTTTTAAAGTATTGAAAACGTAATGGAGTACTACACCTAAAAATTATTGCAGACGTTGAAGACAAAAATAAAATTTCATTTCATTTAAAGCTCTAACCATAAGAGAAGAACTTGAGCTGTATTACAGTATGTTAAATTTTAGGCTCTTTGCATTAGCGAAGGCACTTATATGATGTCCATCTATGTCTTCCCGCATTTGGTCCATTTCAAATGAAAGTAAGGCCTATCGAAGGTTCGTTGGTCCGTGTACAAAATAACAAACTCGTGTTCAAACTTGCACAGCATCGAATTATGTGCAAAATTTTACCCCCCATAACACAGATATACTTTTCAAAAATGTCTGCACGGTTATTCCAAACTGCTGCGTAGCATCTATCAGACATTTGAGCGGCCGCGCAGCTTAATGGGAACATTAGCCCCAAGTTTAAGTTATTAGTAGAAGATCGAAAAGGTGTTCATCTGTGTTCAAATGTGCTGTTTAGATGTACTAAACCGAAGAAACCTATCTGATATGCTTCCATTATTTTTAATTTTTTTTTTTTTAATTTACAATATTTAAAAAAATAATTTTTGGGTCTTCTTGAGAAAGAAGCAATTAATAAGTATACCTGATCAAAAATGAGTTGAATCGATGCTGATTCCATAAGATTCCATTTAGCTTTTTTTATTCATGAATTATGTGCATCAATACTTAAGAGTCTAATAGAACAATTTATTTATCTCACACAGTGGCAAAAACATATGTCATGATATACATTATAATACATTACACATTCTCCCTGATTTCCATGTTTCTCAATGTGTTCCTTTAGTAGAGAAAGAATCAAATTCAGCTAAAAGATAAATGATTATGCGTATTTTAAAAAACGTCACAATGAAAAGCTAATCCTCTTTCAGCAAACAAAACAATGTTATCGTGCCAACTATTCTCTATTGGACATCAGTCCAGAATTTGCAGAAATTAGAAGAAATAAACTCATCTAAGGCTCTGGAAAAAAAAATTGTAATATTTATTTTACATGAAATCTAATAAATAAAACAATAACCTAATAACCATATTTTTTAGAAAAGGAAACATTGGGCAATGATTAAATAAGAATGACTGACTATGTACACTTTAAGTTTAAGTCTAAGAAATAAGAAGTGTACATTTTACAAAATTATTATTGCGTAAAGAAATAAAAGAAACCATAAAATGTCCTATGCCTACACTTATACTATATTATAATCAGCAACACTCTGGAACCTATAAACTATATAATTTAATAATAACAATGTACTTATAATATTATTATAATATACTGTATATTCTAGTCTTACCATAACTTAAATTTATCTTTCAAATATAGATACATATTTTTTTAGATTAATAAATGAAAATGTATAAATAATATAGATCTATAAATTTTTAATTTCTATGGATAAAATTTGGCTGTCACAAGAGAGGAAATATGTGCATTTTTTAAAAAAATGCGAAATAATTACATTTATCTAAAGTTGCGATATTTATAAAATACACTCGATACATACAAATCTACAATAATTGGGACAAAATGGCAGATACAACAGCTGTCGACTACTTAGAAAACCGAATTTCTACCCTTGAATCTATAGTCTTTGGAAATTCAGAAAAAGATGCTGATTATCCTAAGGTAACCACAATAACTATTACTGTAATCCCATATTTATTAGTTACACTTATTCAGCCCCAGCTTTAAATTTATGAATACCAAGATTGAGACACTCTCACTCACCTCACTTCCTCACCGTGTCTGACTCAGTTGGCTCAGCCTGCATAACAGTAAATGACACTGACTGTATTTACCTGTAAATTTGTAAACTGTATGTGAAAGACTTTCGATATAGGCGAGTGTTTAGTTGCGCAGGAGGGACCCTGCCCTAAGCCTAAGAATAATATTTTTCAATTGCATCATTCATGAATTGCATGATCATTCCTACATGTGGAAGAAATCAGCAGTCCCGAGCCTGCGCTCTTCATGGGGCTTCCCGGAAAACCCCCTCAGCCCTCTGGCCCCCTAAGGGACGTAAAGACTGAGAAGCCCCCCCGGAGCGGTCGCTGCTACAAGCGGCCGCCTGGGCGTCCAGGGCACTGGGCCGAAAACGCCTCCCACAAAAAGTGTGCCTCCCGAGGGAGGTGTGGAATTTCCCTACTGTGACTCGCTATCAACATAGTATCACTTTGGCGCCACCACGGCAAAGCTTACGAGTCCATATAGTTTAGATCGCCGCAAAGCGTGGGGATCATCACTGACCTAACTAGGGTTTAAACCCCACCGGAAGGTTTCCTCAGAGCTGGCGACCAAAAGCGTTTCCTAGCGGTACCTTTTGCTATTCCGTACTGGCGCTCCTGGCCCTAAACCGGCACCGCTCAACAGCGTTGCTAGTTAATTGAGGGGGACGAAACGGTCGCTTCGGAGTAACCCGACCCTCAACAGGTACTTTGGTTTTCATCATCGGCATTGCATCTAAATGCTTTGCCTAAGATCCGTACAGCGACTGTAATCATATATGACTAGCACCTAGCGCCTAACAACGGTCTTCGGCTGTCCAAGCCAGGGGTTTGTTGGTTTCAGGTTGTGGTCTGCTCCACGACCTTACTCGTCTGGCGAACCACGTAGAGGTCACCCCTTCTCGCCAGTGCATGATCATTCAAATCAATCAATCATTCATTGATTCATTGACATTGATTTTGATCATTGAATTCTTTGCATGATCCTTCAAATCAATCAATCATTCTGATAATGAAATTATCATTATCAATCAAATGACAAATCAATAATTATTAATTATGATTAGGCCTATTTAAATTTGACTTAAACTTTACGGAGTGTCTACTGCTACGACAAAGTAACGGCAGACAACCTGCGCGGATGTGGCTGGTGCTACGACATGTCTAAACGCCAGCAACATCCGCCCGGGTTGTCTGCCGTTACAAGTTACGACATGTCGTAAACAATTTTCTGTATTTTCAATTATGCTATTACTATTACTATTACTAATACTTAAATACTAAACTTACTAAACTATAATTCTCATAATGAAATATCATGATCACTAGATAAGCTTATTAATGAATTTTAAAGGATTTTTTAAAAATCTAGATTGAGCCATTAAATGAATAACAGTTATAAATTTATAATATTACACTTTCTCAGCAGCTTCGCTAGATCAAGTGATAGTATGGTTGCTTCGGAAATGATATAATACTATCGATAGCAGGATCGAATCCCATTGCCGTCATGTTTTTTTTTTAAATTTCATTTATTATTATTATTTTTTTTTTTTAAATCATAATGAGTATGCTGATAATTTTTGTTATTATTCCGAAAAGCAGATACGGTGAATAAATCTGTTAAAATAAAAATATTTAGATTTTAGACATGTCGTAACGCTAGCAACATCCGACCGGGTCGTCTGCTGCTACGACAGTCGTAAAAATGTGATATGTGCTTACTTATAGTTACGACTAAAGCTGTATTTAATTATGCTAATACTACTAATTTTTTTTATATTCTTTTGATTCGTGAGTTGACACTCAGTCGACATCATCAACGAAAAAGGTGAGGCGTGAGTTTAAAAATTGACTATAAACCATCACTGTTACTTAATTGTTTTCAAGATATTTTTGAAACATTCTCTGAATTGAAGGCATCGCGAAAAAGTGCTGAACGCAAGCGGGGGAGGGAGGCATAGTGCATCGTACCCCGCAGACTTGCTCGTCATAAAAAGTGCAAAGAGAGGCGGGGGGGNGGGGGGGTGCTGAGAAAACGGACACAAACAGCAACACGAAGTAATAGTACTAATAGTAATAGGGGGGGAAAAGGCGAGTAAACGAGGAGTCCTGTGCGGTTGTTATTACCTGCCACCCCCCCCCTCCTCAATAGTAATAGTATTAGTAATAGAGTGAAAATGAGGTAGCAGGATGAATGGAATGGTTTCCTGTGACAAGTCTGCACACGGCACATTTTATTATTCCACACGAAACGAATTATTTTAGGCCTACATTCTTGCGATTGTGCGCGGATCGTTGCTTGAGGATTTTCATTTACGGCTATAGCAAAATCGGCTGATATATTTATAATCGGTAGACAAATATTATATTAAAATTAAATCTATTTAAATAATTTATTTAAATAAATTTAGATTTTAGAATTAATGCACACACAAATAATGTCGTATTATAATATATATATATGCGTATACCGTATACAATATAAAGAAGTGACTAGTCGTAGCAAAAGTTGCATATGTCGTAGCACTAGTTTCCTGACTAGCGCTACGACATGTCGTAACGCTAGCAACATTCGACCGGTTCGTCTGCTGTTACGACAACATCTCGCCGGATCGTCTGCTGTTACGACATGTCGTAGCACTAGTTTCCTGACTAGCGTTACGCATGTCGTAACGCTAGCAACATCCGACCGGATCGTCTGCTGCTATGACAAAATTGTCGTAGCGCTAGCCACATCCTAAACTTTAACCTTACTAAGACTAATAATTTGTAATACTACTAATACTAATACAAACTACTGATACTGTTTATTCTTGCTCTATAGTCTATAGCCGATTTCTTTTTTTTTTACAAAAATCTAGAGGGAAATTTGGGGGGAGTTGGATTACGAGCGGGTCATATGTGATTTCTGCATCTACATTGAATATCTGTGTTGTTATTGTAGATTATCACTGTCCTTGTCTACATCCTACAAGATTCTGATGCTCTACTACCAGAAGCTATAAATATTATCTCTTTGTTCTTAAACCTAAACAAAAGTAAGAATCATAATAACCTGTTTAGCTTGTGGTTTTAAAATAATGTGTACCATTTTGTTTAGGCTGTCCTATTATTTTTTTGGGATCGGCTAACTAGCTGGCTACAGACTACAGACTTGGTACTATACTATACACTTCCAAAAAGGAGGAGGGGTCAGCTTATGAACGAACGGGCTATAGAACGTGTAATTACAGTAATTGTAATTTTTGGCAAGCAGCAAATGGAAATTTTTGTGTTCCCCAGACTCTAGACTCAAGTTATTTAGTTAGACGCTAGACTTGGTCTCTAAATATGCTATGGGCTATGGGAATGGGGCAAGAATGAGAAGTGTCCCCATCATCTTTCATACTTACTTATTTGTGTAAAGTGGCAAAATTATATACTTTATTTATAAAGTTTAAATTGAATCTATGAAGTAATATTAACTTTAAGCTATTATTAGTATTTGTTTAGATTTAGACTTAGAGCTCTTATTAGCATGCATATCACTTTTTAAATTTCTAAAACATTTTTTGTAGCTTTAATTCTTACTCTCAACAGTACATAGCCCACATATGAAATTTTCAGGTTTTTTTTTTAAGGCTCTCTTCTACTCAATTTTTTTTTAATGTGAATGTGAAAAGGGAGTTGAGATTTTTAAACAAAATAAAGTTGCGCATGTGCACGTCGTTGGTGCATCAGTGTGCATGAGCAGTAATTCTGTCCATTCCGACTGATACTTCTTCGCCCTTACTGTTGCAAACATAGTCTTCGTCAGCGCTACTACTTCAGAAAATAATAATTACTGTCAGATTTCCATATTGATTCATAAATTCTGTCATATTCTTCATATTCAATTTTATCAAAATAATGTAATTGACTGAAAGTGGGGAATGCTTTGTTTGTTATGATATGAATGTTTATTTTGTCATCCCAAAAATACTTAAAGTATATACTAGTAGTGAGAGTGTACGATGAACCACATTTTTTATTATAAGCTTTTTTTTTATATGACACATCTTCTCCTTACCATAATCAGTTGGGTTTTTTTCTCTGAAGTGGTATGCTTAAAGCTTTTGGAAAATGTCGAGGCATGTGGACATAATTTAAACCCAGAAATGACGCCATAACTTAAATTTTTAGTAAATTTTTACTATTAATTGATTTTTTTAAAAAATGATAATAAATGTAACTAACATTAGACTTATTAGAAATATATTATGACACAGTAGTTTCCACTGGTTTATTAAAAAGTAATAATCACATAACATATTGTTGAACATGATGATGAAAATTTTTTTTTTAAATGCAATGATCCAAAAGGATTTTTTCTCTATTTAAATTAGTGTTAGTATTTCATAAGGGACAAACCAAAAATATTTGTAAGGAAAAATAGTTGCTGAGAGGGTAAAAAATTGCTTTAAAAATGTAAATAAATAGAGGTAAATCAAAGATTTTTAAAAACCACGTTTTATAAGTGGACCAAAAATGATGAAAATAAATTAAAACTTATAAGTTCAAGTACTTCATATTTAATATTACTAAAAATGTAGGGCGGGCGCTTATAAGGTTTTACATTTGCAGTTCACTCATTCTCTCACTTGTAAACAAACATAAAATGAAAATGAAAACAAGCCTTTCAAACGCTTCTTTTGTGGTGAAAACACGTTCAAACAAAAGAATTCTGACTTTTTTATTGAAGGGAAATAATTCTAGATTACATTAAAACAAATTTTAGTTAAATAGCTAAGAAAAGAAACGAAGCAATCCACTTTTAATAATTCAACGCCCCCATCTTCGAAACATCAAAAACGTCTTTTTAAAAGCGATGGTAGTGTTGTTCCGGAGAAAAAGAGTTAACTTTATATCTTTATCATTTCAAATTATTAATTTCTAAATTAGGTATATTTTGTAATATTTTTAACAATTTGCAAGTATGCCAAACTTGATATATATCGAATTCCAAAATTGTACTTTTTTAAAAGATATTTGGCTATTTGCGTGGGCACTATTAGCCGAGGTGAATAGTTCAGAAAAACCCGATATCCGGCCGGGGCGATTTTTGGTTGGTTCCTACTTCCTATAATTAATTAATAAAGAAATGAATTACATAGAGCATATTAATAAATCATTATCATATATGTAACAATTACACAATTACTTAGGGGAACACAATAGACTATACAAATTTATATGGGAAAATGGGGTTATGCACAGAAGAATACTACTTGTTAATTTTTGGATATTCATGTTATTCTTACTAAATCTTATCATATCAGCATAATGTCTAATAATGTTTATTAAAAAAAATATACAGTTAACTTTCACTGCGATACTGTGAAGAGTACTATTTTTAAATGACAGTAAACTGATTAACTGACATTAAAAAATATACTTCCATTCATTTTCATTTATTAAATCAGAATTCTGCTATTTAAGCTAGTTAATTACATTCATGTTGTTTTTAAATTATTCTAAGTCAATTCATAACATAATCATCAATAAGCAGTGTAAAAAAATTCAAAGTGTGAAGAAAATCAAAATTTGCCATATTTTATTTATATTGCACCTTATATATAGTTTTAGCGTCCTACCAGGTTGTGTCTTAGATATGTATGGATATTTTAAGTAAAATATTTTTTATTTGTCTATGTAAGCTACTAATCCTATACCCTGAATACTTGGCCTAGAAGGTCAATTTAGATCAGGGTTGGCCAGACCTGAAGAAACTGAGAGCCATTTTTTTTTTTAATTAAACATTGTTGAAAGCCCCATTAAAGCAGTAATAGCCATTAAACCTGGCTTGCAAATCTTCAAGTAAAACTTGTTACATATCTTTTATAAATTGTATGTGAGCTGCAATGTTAACACTGAAGAGCTGCATGCAGCACGCAAGCCACAGTTTGGGTATTCTAAATACTTATACCACCTGCTATTGGCCCCTCAACAAATGATAATAAACAATAATTGTTGCAGTCCTGTCTGAGACTATACTTTGATCTCAACTAAAACATTATTGAAGATTGATGTTGAAACTTCAGACTAATTTTGATTTATGATAAAGGAAACTGTCAGGTCTCATAGTCTAAGGTTTGTCTAAGGTTTTGCCTTGCTCTACGATGTCAACTCGTACACATAAAATGACAGAAGTCTTGGTGATACAATGCAATGTTTATTCCGTTGAGGAACTAGCGAGTCCTCATATAACAGTTAAAATTGCATCGCAGGCCGCTTAAAATTGCATTGCAGGCTGGTTTTGGCCACCCTAGGTGTACAATTATATCCGGCCTGAGAGATGAATTTAGGTTAACATTTTTTTATGTCAGCTTTCTCTTCTTATTGTAAGGGCTGTGAGATGCAAATGCATGTTTCCTTACTAATTATATATGAATATACAGCGGGACTAAAATTTTATGCATATAATCCATATTTCTTTTAAAATTTTAACCAAAAAAATTATATTTTTAAATCTTGTATCTAATTATATATTTTTAAAATTTCTTTTTAAAAAATCTTTCAATGTATTAGGCTCTTTTCAGTCATGAATTAAGATACACATGTATAAAACAATGCCCGCTGTGTAATAGTGCCTTGCTTGTTTTATTTTTCCTTCTCTGTATTTACTAATTAACAAATTGTCAACATTTTTTTTCAGGATAAAAAGATTAAAACTCAGGTAAGAATTGTTCAGCATAAAAAAATTTGCATGAAAATATATTTAAATTTGTTAATATCTCTTTAAATTATTATAAATAGTTTGCAGTGTTAGTAAAAAATAAAATAATTGTTTAGTTGTAACAAAAATAAATGCTTCAAAACATAAACTCCAATACATTTGTTAAAATTTATTATAGAACAATAAGGAGTAAACTTCAAAAATTTCTCTTTATATATATATAATTTTTTTTTTTAAGGCATAAAATGTAATCAAGTTTTTTTTTTGTGTGTTGTTTGTATGAATTTTAAAGAAATAATTAATTTTGTATTGTCTTCTACATATTTTTTGTTTGCATTTTGCAATTCCTTATTGTACACTTTCCTTTTAAGCATCTGAATGTATTTAAGCATTATTTCTTTCTTCCACTTAACAAAATTTTGCAAAGAATTGTTTATTTCTTTTTATGTGAAAAAAAATGAAAACATTTCAATTATTTTTTTTTTAATCTCTTTATTTCTTCAGTGCTTAGAGAGTTTACTAGAAATACAAAATAAAATAGGAACATCTCTGTCAGGGAAGAAAAAAGCTGCTGCTTTATATGAAAAATGTAAGTTTTACTTTTTTAAATTTAACTAAATAACTTTAAAAAACTCCTCTAGTTGTCAACTTTAAAATTGAACTTTTTTGCAATATTTGTTTTTAAGTGTTAATTTATTTAATAAAATGACTTTTTATTTACTAGTACCAGAGCTGAGGAAATATCTCGACCATGCTTACACTGATGAGATGATGTTGTCTGTAGATGCACGTATAGAGACAATACTTGCTGGTACGGTACTGTTTAGATACTTTTGGAAAATTATGTGTTTAATGAGTTTAAGCTTAATCTTCCATTATTGATTTTTAAGATCAAGAATGAAAAAAGTAAGGTATATACTTGTTCTTCAATAACAACACTGATATTCAATGTACAAGCAGATATCACCTATGGCATGCTCATAAGCCAACACCCCCCCTCCCCCACAACCTTTTCCTCTAGATTTTGTCCCAAAAAAAAAGTCGGCTTAGGAACAAGTATATACGTTATCTCATTTTTTTACCCAAAAAGTAGATACATTAACATGTTTTTACAATGGTGTTAAATTGTAAAAGGGGCTTCAAAATAGAGAAATATGTATCCAATTTATTTTAATCCTCTATCAGAGCAAGAGTTTTTAGAAAAGCAAGCTGCACTTTGGCAAAAATTGTCAGAAAATCAAGACCATATCAATAGCGAACACATCCAAGGTACTTATTTATTCAAATTTCCTAAACTGCTGTAAAGAATTGTATATAAATTTATCAAATGCAGGTAACTTTTTTTTTTTTAAGAATTGAATTTAGTATTAATTAAATAACAAATGCCTTTTCAGCTGTCCCAAAATTTGTGGATAGATTGCAGACGTTAAGCCAAATTCAAATTGAGCAGCAGGTGGGATTATTTGACTTTTTTAAAAATGTTATTTTTCTGACTAGTTTTATTAAATATTATTAGTAATTATTATTAGTAATACATTAAAGTTTTTGAAAACATTTCTAAGCCCTTTTCAATTTTTCATTTTCACACAATCACATAAATGGGATGAAGGTTAAGAATATTTCTAGAAATTGTAATGAATGGACCCATCTGAAAAAGTGTTAATAAAATATATTAGTATAAGCAAAATACAATTTTGAAATACGTTAATGTTTTATACATTTCAGATAAAATGAAACATTTTAAATGTGACTTATTTAATGATTACTCTCATATTTTAGGAAAGAATTACTTATAATTCTATTGGCTTTCTTTTATCAAAGAGTGTTATCTTTTGGCTCATATCTTTTAGTGTTTAGAGGGGTAATAGTACATTGATAAATAAAATAAAAATTTAGTAACAGATTAAATTTATGTTTGTTTTTTCAAAAAAAAATTTCAGGATGAAGTTGCCCAAATAACAGAGGAAACTCGAAAATTATTGAGCGCTTACAATGATGTTGTATCCTTTAAAATTATTTTATTTATTTTGCAATATTTTTTTTTTTTTGTGTTAATAACCGTAAAAAAATCTTAATTGATACTCTCTAATTTTTTATTAGATAGCATAAAGAAAATGTGTTATTTTGAATAAAAACAAATAATCCTTAATTGTCCCAGGTTACTCTACTTTCCAAACAGTTCGTTCTCTGGGATGAATCTTTAACTGAGCTGGAAATTCAAATTCAGACCAAGAAGTGAAAGGAACAGAGAAAATCCTTGAGCGATTCATTTATTTTAGAGGAATGATTTATTAAAAAAATTTCACACTTGAAGTCCATTGATAACTTTATTTAATGTAAAACTTTCAAGACACAAGTTAACCTGGGGTTTTTCTCTGCATTTATTAGTTATGGACATTTTATAGCTGATGTGATTTTGTTATTTATTTGCAATTTATTTTTGCAGCTTATTTCAGTTATATCAAATTATCTTAATGTCAATTTTGAAAATCTAAACAAAATTGTATGCAAAATCTAAATGTTTTGTGATCATTAATGTTATTCATAGCATTTCTTTGCATATATAAACACTGCATTACCAACCTGCCAGATTCTGAGAAATTGTTGATTGATCACAAAATCCTTAAATTATGCAGGGATCATCATTAGCCTTAGTGATGAGACAGATATAGAAAATTTGTGTCATACAAAAATAGTTTCAATATTTTTTTAGACTTGCATGAGGATTTTAAAAAATTATATATGATTCATAAGATGTAATCATTGTAATTAACTCTTGAAAGCTATGTAATTATTCTTGATTTTAAAAAAAAAAAAATTATTGTAATTTATTTTTCTTCTTACGTGCAATAATTTGAACTTTATAAAACGGTAATGGAAAAGTTGTAGTTGATTTTCTAGAATATAATTTTACCTTTTGTTTTGAGATCATTTGTTTCTCTGCAGTTATTTAAATGAGAAAGTTAATTAGGACTTACATAATATTCAATCCAATTTTTTTATTAAGAGATATAAATAATTAATAATTACAATTGATTGAAAATAATCAACATATTACATAATTTGTGTCTTGTTTTTTTCACCTCATGACATTCACTGTACAAACAGTAAAAACTCAATGAGACAAAAAATGAGTTATTATGCAACTAATTTATTTGTACTTGTTGCAATATATAATAATGTAATTAATAACATCTCATTCATCTTAGAAAAAAGAAATGTATCTGACACAAATAGAAATGTGATTTTTAGGTTTAATTGCTATGCTAAATGATCACCCTTACAGCTTTTTTAATTAAACAATAAAAATCAAATATAAATTATTATACAATTAAGTATACATTTTCCCCATTATTAGTGAAGGTTTTTTAAGAACATAATTTTAAAGTGATCAAATGATTCAGTGATAAGTTATAGAAATAATAATGTTTATAATAATAGTAATAGTAAATCTTTCAATATTTTGCTTTTCAAGCTTTACAAAAGTTTATAATATTGAAAATTAGTGGTAATTTTAAATCATGCTAATATCACCATCTAATTTTTTTAAAGCACTTTTCAGCTGAAAATATTTAAAATACTGGTTAATGCATGTTTGTTTACCTTACAAGTTAAACCATAAATTCAATTTTTAAAGTTGATCTTCTTAGTGTTTTCTATAACTATAATCAATAAATATGACAAAGGAAAAAATTGTTCAAATGAAAGTAGATTTTAATACAAAATATAGAAAATTTAATATGCATAAGAAAAACTTTATCAAATAATAAAACCTTTGCTTATTAAAAACTAGATTTTAACAAGTAAAAAAAGAAATATACTGTATTTACATATATAACTCAACCAATTGCTTAGATCAATCAAAATAAATCTGTTCAACAAACATGTGAACAGTGTAATTAGAATAAATGAAACAAATTTAAAATAAACAAATAATAGAATAAATTATTATCAGACTTATCAAGGTGTAAAAAAAAAAAGGTAAGTTTCTTGTATAAATATTAATCAGTATCAATCAAAGCATGAAAACATCACTGAAGTGCCAGTTTCATTTATATTTTACAACTTTATACCAGCTTGAAAATATCATTACAATTTAAACAAATTTAAAGTTATTTGAATATTTCTTATACTTGTAACCTGCTACTGCTAAGCACTAACAATAGTGTTGGTATTTAGATAAATTTACATAATGAAACTTAATTCTTGAAATGATTACAATACCAGGGCTATGAATTTATATTTATTATACATGATAATGTTAAGATAACATTGGAATTAATTTTATAGATTTCATAAAGATTGAAAGTTAATTTTACTTAAATTATATTTTGAAAAGGAAAGGAAAACAATGTGGTCAAGAAACATTGTTTAGGTAAAAATAATTTTGTATAAATTAAATTTCAGCAGCAGGAAAAATTATGTAACATCAAGCTTTCAGACATTTTAGTACTTCAATATTTTTATCCGCTAACATGAATGCAATCGAGACAATTATAATCTTGTTTTAGTTTCAGCTATGGTTTACAATGATTATTATTTCCTTTTCAATGGTCTGATTAGAACAATGATAAGTATTACAAAATAGTAATGGAAATTAATTGAAGCTAGCAGAATTTTCTAAATTGGTACTATATTTAAATCAATTGTAAAAATTTGGTGTCTTTATGACCATTAATCTTTTCTTATTAAAAAGCCAGCATATTTATTAACATGTAGACATGTTAGAATTACTTAAAAATTGTATGAATTTTAACAGCGTAACCTTTTCAAACATGTAGGATGCTTCAGATGGAGACAACAAACACATTACCCAAAAAAGGTATTGCCTAAATATGTTTATCACTTTTTGCAAATAATAAATGCTATTGCAATATGACTTTCTGAAAAACAGGTGAATAATTTTGATTATGCAACAATTAAAACTTAGCCCACAGATTTTATCATCCTTATAAAAGAAGTAAGACCATTCTTTGACATAAGCTGTCTACGTTGAGCAGTAAAAAGAATAATTGTGCTATTTTATTCATTAAGTGGGGGGGGGGGAATTAAATTTTTTTTAAAATCTATGATTTAGAGGAGGTGAATGATTATGCTATGCAGCAGTAAAAACTCTACTGATTTCTTTAGAGATTCGTCTTTTGTAAGATATTTGCAAATGCAATCTTAATTGTTATTCAGTAAGAGGTGAGTCTATATTTAAGCCTAAAATTTTGATAACTGGCTAAACAATTATAATCCTATTTAAATTAAAAGGAGGGGAACTACCAATCAGGCAAGGTAGCAAGCATTTATTGAACAGGATATGGGTAAGTCTGAAAAATACACTTAATGTAATCATCGATCTATGCTTTGATTGGCAATTGCGATTTTAGTAATATTTTGGGGGGGGGGG
>MUZC01001562.1:727414-746777 GCA_002072015.1 Radix auricularia
TTTTTTTTTTTTTTTTTTAAAAAAGATTAAGCCTATGAAGTTTACTCAATCAAATTTCAAATAAAAAAACTGTTGATCAAATGTACATTTTTAATAATAATAGAAAAAATCTTTTAAAATTCCAGAAACACAGTGCTATTTGATTTAATAAGATAGGATCGTGAACTGTGTTTCACTTTAGAGACTGGTGAATGCTCAGTTAAATTTGTATTCCACTATTAAAAGTGCAATTTACTTCTTTTATTTTGGAAGTAACTAAGATCACTTCATACTTCCTAGCAATAAACTAATAAAACAAAAAAATATAAAAGACTGATCTTGTAATAATTAAGGCATTGTTTCAAACATGAAGCACTACAGAGAAATTATGACATCACAATCTTGACACAACTGTGGCACTTTCTTCATCCAATAAGACTTTCAATGAATCCAGAGCACTGCAAATGGCATCTGCAAATCCAATACTGCTTGTATTTTTGTCTGCGTTCCATGTTGAAACAAAAAATGACAACCTGTAATATAAAACAAAAAACCAGATAAATTTAACAGGTATTAACATTATTTACAATTAGGGCTAGAAAATTACCTATTATTTCTCGATTAATCAGTAAATTTTTTTCAATTAAAATTATTTTAATCGATAAAATAGTCATTAAAAATAGAGAAATGTTTCGATTTATTAATAAATAATTAATAATAGTTTGGTTTTTTTACATACAAAACTACTCCATTTAAAAAACGGTCTTTAAAATAACCTGTTTCATAAGGACATTGATATAAAAACATTGCTTTTAATTAATTAACAATAACAAAATTTAAATTCATTGACATTATTTTCAACTGCTTATATTCAAATATATCTCCTAAAAATATTATATTTTTTAATTAAATTGAATTAAATACTTAAGTTAAGGGCACAAAATGTGAAGGAAAACAACATAGTGAAAAAAGTGATTATTAGGTCTTAGGAGAAAAATCATAACTTTTGAGCCACTTAGGATAAAAAGATGATCTTTATGTTTTTGTTAATCATCAAACAATTTCTATATAGCTGTGGATCTATTACTTTTATATTTTAAAATTAATTTGAAAATTTAATCCAAGTTCCTAAACTTTGATGCGTTATTTAACTTATTTTTATTGCTATGTTTTAAAAATAACTCGATAAAAAAAAAACAATTGCCTATTTTTATCATTTCCCTACAAATTTTCAGTTTAATCACGTCATACATCTTTATTATTAGTTTTAACAAATTTAATCGGTAATTTGTCAAAAGTTAACGATTAAATTTAGTTTAATCGATAACAGCCCTACTAACAATACAAACTACACAGTGTAAATAAAGTTCATCTAAAATTTTCTTTTATGTATGATTACACTAGTTAAATTTTTTGAGTTAAATTTTTTAGTGTTAATTTTTTTGCCCTTTGAAATCAAATGTGCATCATTCAGTGTTAATAGTCAAACTACTTACCTCTCATCATTAATGCGATAAAAAGCACCAATACCATTCTCACACATGGGCATGACACCCCCAATTACTGATGTAAATCCTATACAGCTAGTAGATAATATAAAATTGCCACCACCACCACTGTAAAAAAAAAAGTTCAATTTATTGTTAACTGTTAAAAACATTTTTGTATAATAATGTGACCACAAGCATCAACATTTTTTTCTAAAATACATAATATTTCAGACTACAAGTTTGATCATACTTGGAGAAACTTTCTGGCTATTATCAACACTTAAAATTTGAAATCTGTAAAACTAATTTTCTTAAAGACTTCCATACTTTGATTTCCTTGTTTAAAAGCAACAATACCTCTTGCTATATGATGGGTCCTTATACAACAATGGAACTGGTCTCCCTTCTTCTTGGGCCACTAGGTACAATCCCAGCAAATGACGGTCACAAGCTTAAAAAGTTTAATTTTTATTTGATTTTTTTTTTTTTTTGCATCAGAAAATGTCAAATGGCTTATAATTATGTATTTTTAAAAATCTAATTTTCATGACCATGAAGAGCTTGAACATGAAGAGCTTCATAATAATTACACATTAGGGGGGACCAGAGGTTTTGTGTATGTAAGTGTATAACCAGGATAGGGAATCACTAACACTAAAATTCTATAACAATTTTCTTCAATTTCAACAAGTCATAGCCTTTTTTTATAAGTGTGATGTGGTAATAATATCCCACAGCACCACATTGTTACTCTAAAAATGTCCCTTTCGCACATGCCAGTTGCATGACATATTTAGTTAAACTTGTAGGGGTTTCCTTGAACTCTTTGAGGTTTAGAAGTCCTCTCAAAAGCTAACAAATAGTTAGAAACAGCCCACCTTTCTTTGAGACAGCATTTTCATTAAAAGGTTGAATAAAGCATTTTTTTAAAAATTTCAATAGAAATACTATCATTTGGGATTTCACCAGTAAACCCAGTTAAGTATGAAAATTTTATAATATTTTTCCCTTAAACTTTAATGAAACTCTTGCAAATCAGGGAGGGTCTTGTCATGGAAAAGAGTTAATTTGTTTTTAAAAACTATTTTAAAAATGCCAAGTGCGCAAACTAGTAAAATACTTTTACCATCCCTGACTTTGCAAAGAAGCCTGTGTGTGATTTTAAAGCTTCATCCACTTTTGAGATGTTCCCTCAAGTCTGATTTTAACTTCCCTCCCTTTATCTGGCATATAGGGCAAGAGCATCTTTGATATAGGCTTTTCTAAAAATTAATTTGCTTTTGCATCCAATAGTCCCTTCCAAGCTATGCCTAGCTCACAACTACTGTGTAGTACTTTAAGTGACCATGCAGTAAATTTTTATGATAAAATTTCACAAAGTGCTGCACAGAAAATACTGACAGGAGTCAGATTGCTGCAAATGCTTACAGAAAGTAGAAAGCAATATTGATCTAGGCATAAATCAAGTAGCCGCAAAACGTTAAAGTAAAGTGGAATAGCCAGTAAAAACTTTGGTGAACAACATGAGCACATTTATGAATGTGTTAAATTTATACACAATCATGAGAAATCAATTATTAATATACTTTATATAGTAAAAACTTTCAGCTAAATGTTTTAAATAAAAACAAATAACATACACAATGATAGTTAGCATTGAAGAAAATAGTTAAAATGACAAGAATCATTAAAAAAATTTAGTCAATATGGTTTTAGTTTTATCCCTATTTTTATTTTTAGATAATTATTTTAATAATTTGTTTGTTTTTTTTAAAAAACAGCTTTAGCAATAATTACCTTTAAATTCACATGCATCAGAAAAGTCATTATTATGCTTCTTTAATGCTGATAAAAAAAGTTTGCAGCGCTCTGAATTCTGAAAATAATGAAAGAAGATACTACATTGCTTAAAATTTGATAGTTTACAGCAGCAATTAGAGCAATATGACAAACTTAGGCAAATATCACAATCATAATGTCTCTGTGCACAAACTCTGAGAGACTGAACAAATCAAAAACCTACTACTCTAAACAACAAGAGTTTGGGATACCCATATAAACTTAGAATAATGATAACTGTAACGTAGGGTGAATAATCAAATTTCAGATTACTTGAAGCTTATGACAAGTAGTGACATATCAAAAGTTGTTTTTAATGAATTAGAAGAGAAATCACTGCAAGCAAGATTGGAAGTAAGAAAGCCAAAGCAAAAAATATCAACATGTTAAATATGTAAAATATCTATATTCACATTAATTAACAGAAAGAAATTTTACTGCCTGAGAGAGTGCAAAAGTGCAATACTTGGTAGTCACAAAACTTTGATTTTAAAAATCAAAGACAACTATTTAAAACTTTAATCCAGTAGCAACCTACTACAACAGACAAACTTGGATCCTAACAAAACAGATGAAATCCAATTTAACACAAGAGAGAAAAAAAATCCCTTTAAATGTATATGGAGAATTTTAACCAATCATAATTTGATGAACTATGCAAGACACTCGACCTCCTCCTACCATAAATATCGATAATGAAAACTTGGAGGTTGTGGACAGCTTCACCTACTTGGGATCCAAGGTCTCCAATACACTGTCCATTGAAGAAGAAATAAACAGCAGAATTGGCAAGGCAGCCGCAACAATGGCTAAACTAAATAAGCGGGTCTGGCAAAACTCCAAGCTAACGGAGAAAACCAAACTGTGCGTCTATCGAGCCTGTGTCATCAGTACACTACTATATGGGAGCAAGACATGGACCACTTATACATCACAAGAGCGTAAGCTTAACAGCTTCCATTTGAGATGCCTGCGCCGCATCCTTGGTATTAAATGGCAAGACAAAGTGCCTAATAGTGAGGTCCTAATGCATGCCAATACCCAAAGCATGTTCTCAATTCTTAGTGAAAGACGCCTGAGGTGGCTAGGACATGTCAAAAGAATGAGCCCCGGCCGCATCCCGAAGGACCTCCTATATGGTGAACTTGCTTCAGGAAAGAGGAAAACAGGTCGCCCACGCTTGCGATTTAAAGATGTCTGTCAAAGGGACATGAAAGCAGCCAAAATACATACAAGTGACTGGGAGTGTAAGGCAGAAGACCGATCTACGTGGCGCACAGTTGTCAAAGAGGGCGTCATAGTAGCCGAGGAGCGAAGAATGGAGGAGGCTGCAGACAGAAGAGCTAGGAGAAAGGCCAAAACATTTGGAAGCACAGAACTCGTGTGTAAAAACTGTGTCAAAGACTGTCACTCAAGGATAGGACTGCACAGCCACTCGAGAAAATGCAACCCAACCCAACGGTGATGCACCATCGTCTCACGAGACGGAAGGATGCCGGATTGATGCAAGGATCTGATAGCAGCAGCTAAATTTAAAAAAAACAGGCTGCACTGGACAGGACGCTAATAAAACGACTACAGTTAAAGTAAGGAGGGTCACCACCATAATCCCTGAGTTAAATGGCTCAAAGGCTGACTAGATAGATAGATGAGGTAAAGAAGAAAATTTCTACAACAGCTGAGATAAAAAATAGGAAAGAAAAGCAACAGTTCGGGCTGAGTGAAAGAAAGTATTGAGTCTTAGGGATCATTGGAAAAATACTTCATACATTATTATTTTATCTATCAAGATAAGATGCTTATAAATGTATATTACCTTCACGTTGGGATCCATCATAGCCTTGCACCAAATTTTAGCTTCTTTTGTACATGTTCTCATAGTTTCTGTGCGTCCATGATAAAACTGTTTGATAGGGGCTGTTTCATAAGTTGGGGCCATTCTTTAACAAAAGACAGGGTTGCACTCCATTAGATTTTTTTTTAAATTTAATATATATATATATATATATTAGAAAAAAACAAATTACACAAACTATTTGTGTAAGAAGACAATAAATTTAAGCTTTATTTATAAACTAATACTAATAATAGTAGACGTTTCGGCTAATGCCTTCATCAGTACAATAACATAATAATTACTTACATAAATCTATAAATATATATATTAGGGCTGGTACTGACTTTAAAAAATTAATCGATTAATTTTGATTAATTATATTTTTATAACGCATATATAGATCCTGTTAAGTCGCCATTCATTATTCCACAAAATTGGTTAAGTCGGGGTAAATCCATTGCTCCCACATTTTGTGACCTAGGACATCAAATTCATTCTGCTATGCAAACAATAAGGAAGAAAAACTTTGTTGTTTACATATGCATGTCTACACAAAAAAATTATAATATGAGGGAAAAGTATGTAAGTAAAAAAAAATATAAATTATTAATAAGTTGGAAAAAAAATTAGAAATACATTTTTTTCATTTAAATCGAAATTTAATTGATAAATTTAATCTATTAAAATTTTCAATGATTAATCTATTAATGAATCGTTAATTTCCACAGCCCTAATATATATTAATAATCTGTTTTTGATATCATTCGTTTAATTTATAAAACATGTTTACATCCAACTAGTAATCATTCTGATTATATACACTGTTGAAGAATCTTAGGTTTCATTTATTTTTTTCCATATTTTGATTATAAGTGTAAAAATATTTATTATTCAACTTGCTTAGGTTTAGCTTTGCTTACTTTCCATAAGTTCTATAATACGCTAATTGCATAGCGAGTTGACACAGTGCATCTGGGTGTATATTCTTTCCTTTGCAGTATTTTTTCCCATACTTGGTATAAGCTCTTATTTCAACAGCTGCTATTTGGCTCTAAAATTAAATTTAAAAACCAGTTGCAAATTATCAATATTAAAACACATTTGAAGATTTGACTTATATGAAAATAAATAACCCCTTTTCAGTCCATGGCGGACGATAGTGCAAGTGAAGTAGAGTTCACAAGTTTTATTAATGCCACCACTAACGAGCAAAGGAGTGTGTGGCCAGCCCCTAAAGATTTGACTTATTACAGAACAAATTCAACTTGATCACCTTATTATAGGGGAAGGTTAGAAAATTAAATTTTAGACCTGTTATTCATGTACTTAGGAGAAACTAATGACTCACCAAAGCAACATAATTTTTCTTGGCAAGCTCAACATCATTTTTAAGGCTCTCATCAAGAACAAACTCAAGCAGTTCAGGTTTTTCTAATGGTCTGATTTGATTTTGTCCCTGTTACAATGGATGTTTAAAATAATTTATTCATGCTTCTTTATGCCCGTCAGAAAATTTCAAATGCTGTGGGTTTAATGTAATTATCTAATCTACGTCATTTATTGCTGAATGTTTAAATTTACACAGATTTAATTTACACACCTGCCATTGTCCTTGACATTCTAAAAGCTTCAAATGAACATAGCTTGTCACTTGAACCAACATAATACCTTCTGCAGGAGTGTGCTGAAAGAATAATAAATTGAAAACAATAGATAAAGAACAAGGCCATTCAATTACATACATAGTAATGCATCATGATCATGTCTGAAATATTTAAATAAAACATATTGTAGCATAAATGGTTTTATTATGGCTCTGCAAGCAGTTTTTCATAATTGTAAACCTCTTCCTTTTAAAATAAAATTTATTCTGAAATTTAGTTCAGGTTCGTGAATGCAAGAGGAAATAAATAGCTACATAAGAAACAAACCATTACATTTAATAAAATGGTGACTGCTCTTATTCACACAATCTTAAACTTAAAGGCAGATGCTTGAAGTTTGTAATACCAAAGACATCTACAAATAAATTTATTTCATTGTGAAACCAATTTACTTATTTATAATTCACTTACATCTGCATTTGAAATAAACAATCCATTTTCATAGACGCCACTAGACAAAGATTTGTCATACCACCTATTCTCCCCACTGCCCATCAAAGATTTGCTTGCAAGCTAAATAAAGGTTTTATTACATTAAAAATTACAACAAAAAAGATAATTTCAAATAAAATAAAATAAAAGCTTAAGACAACACAGCAATTCAAAATTTTAAACCCAATTAAATCTCAGTAACAGATTTTAAAAGATTTTGTATGAATTATATCATTTGTTTTCCTATCCTACAAGATTTAAAAATATTAAACAATATTTTCTGACATATTAATAACAACCAAGTCAAAGGAAGAAGAGGGTGGTACTGCTCGGTGAACTTAATGATAGTGGGAAATAAGAGTAATAACTATCAAGAAGTTAATTTTTGTATAAATACTTTGTAGTCTATGCATTATTGCTTACAATGTTATGATGTCAGCTTAAAGATGGGTTATAGACTTTTTAGGATTATCACATTAAAAATTAGGAGAGATGGCTTATGAATGGATGGGCTTTACAATGTGTCTTCAATAGAAGAATTCAGTCAGGTTACAATTGTAAAAGGTTGAAAAACTTGAAGATATAAACAAGAATAAATGACTAGTAGTCTTATTTAAGCCCTAAGTACAATATTAAGGGACTATAGTACTCAAAATTTTTTAATGTGATTGTTAAAAAAAATTAATATGTTATTGAAAAATTGTTTTCTTTAAATCAATTTATTTAATTACTTTGATGAACTTACATCACTCATATCCCCAGCTTCACCATCTTCAAGCCAGAAAGCCATGATTGAGCTTTGAATTTTTTCCAGATTTTCATAATTTTTAGGGTTGAGAGCAAGCAATCTACTTCTCGCCTTTACGAAGATAAAAAATTATGTGTTTAAATGTTGAAGATTGTTAAATTTTAATTAAAAACAGTAATCTCTAGAGAACATTATTCCATATTGATAGATCACTAGTTTTAAAAACTATACCTGTGCCCATTTTGTTCTTTCTTCTGCTGTTAAGTAAGTAACGCCATGACTAGGTCCTAATTCACAGCTGCGATCTTTAATTTGTTGCAACAAGGACTGTAACTCTGGAGGAGTTAGGATATCTCCATTTGCATCAAGCACATCTATGCTAAAAATGTGTCCCTTTGATATAATGATCACATGTGATGGACAGTGCCCTTCATCCTCTGTAAATTAAATGCTAATAAGGTCATACAATCATTTAAATTTCCATTAATAAATTAAGCACAAATAATTAAATAAAACATTCAGATTTTTCTCTATTTCTTGTGACATCTGATGTAATATGCATAATTTACAATAAACTATGTATTAGTGAGTGTATAAGCATACCATTTATAATCAATATAAAAATCATTCAGTTCCATAGGTCTGGAACACTGTAATATAGATATACACCAAAGAATAATATTGCCTAAAATAAAATAGCTTGATCTGTTGTTGACCTATCTAATCAGGTGCAAACTCATTTAACCATGTTCAGTTTACCAAAGAGATGAAATTCTACTTTACTATTTGTATCAGTATGGAACTAGGAAAATGTCAAGTTAAACTCATAGCAACAATCAAACAACCAGAACATCCCCTGGCACTCAAACTTCTAAGGCATCAAGGATCAAACTGCCTATGGACTTCTTTTAAAGGACTTGAAGCAGAGTGAAGATTTTCTTTTAACTGTTATTTGTAGCACATACACAAAACTGCTTTCCAAAATAAAATTCAATGGAAAAGACGTAAACGAGGTAAGGGTTAGCCTGACCGGACGTAACAAAACAGCGAACGTTTCGGCAAAGAGCCTTTATCAACGAACATACAAGACACAAGCAAAACGAAAATAAAAAATGAAAAATGAAGGAACTTAGCTGCGGTGAAATCCAAAGTATCCAAAAAAAAGGTGAAACTGAGAGATGACAGAGCGATTTTATATAGGAAAGCAGAGAGTATTATTTTTCCAAAATAATAACTAGATAAACATAAGGCACTCATAAAACCAAGTTAAATGAAGAACATATATATATATTTATAAATATTTAAAATATATATGATTCCAATGCCAAAGCTTTGCTATGGTGTTACAGACAATACAAATATAGTGGTGTATAGTTTGGGGTCTCATTTTTCTGTTAAAAATTCAGAGTATTTTTCAAAGCCGGAAACGGTTTTCTTAAAATTAGAATGGACCTTGGATTACCAAAGGACAGTAGTCACACAGCAACCACAACTATCTTCTTCACTGCAGAACAACGTGGGGTAAACAAGAACAAAGAAAGCATAATGAATTTTGTTGATGCTGATCAGCTTTGATTCCCTGCTATGAAAACATGTTTTCATTATCCAATTGTGTGGCACCATAACTAAAGTCTCCTGAATCTACTAACTTCATTGAGCAACATCTCATTGTCTTTTCCCGTAAATCAAAAAAATAAAGCCAATAATCATAATGAGAGACATTTATATTTACTTCAACTATGTTCAAATACTTCCCTAAGGAATCATATTATTTTTCAATTGTAGTTTGTTTTGTTTTTTCAAGTCAATAATATTTCTAAAATGACATTATTATGTTATGTTTAAACCTGAATAATTGAAGTTTGGGTTTTCAAGCATGGTTGTATAGAAAAATCATCTTTGAGTTAAAATTTTAAAGAACACTACCTTAAATAAACTACATCATCTAAATAAGAAAAATCAGTACATAGCCTGACATCTCAACATCTTAGTATAAAATTTTTCTATTAAAATCATGCCTTCATTTTGTTTTCTTGTTTTCTGAGCCCCAACTGGTATTCACCAGGGACTGTTAACTGTGGATTTGGCGCACTATTCACATAAATGGTTGTGCAGCTGGACTTTCTGGTCTTGGTTTACTTCCAAGGTATCTTATCCTATTCAGCCTTTTCCCACAGCTGTTAAGCACAACTTAATGGCTTAGAGTTTAAACAGCTTATTTTACTATAATATGGTCTTAAGACCTCACTGTCTATGATTAAAAGAACCGAAATAGGTTAAGAATTTATGGAAAATTAGGGGCAGCAACACCCAAAATAAAATTCAGGCCTACAAGGCAGTTTTGCTCCAAAGAAATACTCAAAGGTATGTGAGTCTTGGACAGTCTATTAATGCCATACAAGAAAACTAAACCACAAAAAGCCCCCAGGGAAATCCTGAAAAGCACATGATAGGACAAGATTCAAGAATCATGTGGGGGTACTCCCACATACAGGACTCCCCAGACTAAATATTCAGTTGATGCATGCCCAAAATGATTACTTTATGGTGAATGCAAACAGAATGGTGGCTTGCTAGATGACAGAAGAAAGCAACCTTAAAAGCATTTTACGTTAAACTTAGGAACAGTCCTCAAAAGACCTACACTCTTACTGCTCTTCCCATACAAAAGCTCAAAGAAACATAAGATAATATTAAACCTACTACGGAGCTTAAAAGACAAGCCATAAAAATATGAGCTATCAAAATACTTGGAGTTGTCCTATCAATCCAGTGCATATTCTACACTTACCAAATTTAACATAATAAGCCATCTTTTGATGAACAGACATTAATCCCCCAACCTTAAACAGATATATCCATTGACCTTTCATGTACATCCAATTCTTATAGATAAATAAACACATTATAACAGATTTAACATATTTACCAGTTTTGAAGTAATGGATCAGTCTGTCCTTTTTAACACCAGGTACTGCACATGTATTGAAAATTCTTTTAAACTGGTACATGCATTGAGGTCTCCCTTTACCATCCTTCACAGGCCTATGTTGTTGTCTGAAGTGACAGTGAAATCCAAATTGTTAAACATGAACATCATAAAAGTTCTCAAGCTTCCTAAGAAAAAGCTTCGATAACCAATGAATTTGATTTTTAAGAGCAGAAATCTGTTTGAGGTTTAAAAAAATGTGGTATATAATACAAAAGTATACTTTTTGGCTAATGACTTTGTCAGTACAAATATTTTACACTTTCAGTATTTGGCATGATATGGCCTGTCTTCCAGTCAGGCTTTAAAAGTATTTAGTTTTTATACTTAGATGGCTTAATTGAATTCTGCTCATTATGTTCCCCTTTTTCAATTCTGTTTGAAAATAAAATTCTAATTTTTTTGAACTGATATCGTATGCTTGTATACAATAGATTCTCCTAACCCCTCGGGAGGGTTGATGAAAGTGAAGTTGTATATAAGTTTACTTTCAGAAGTCTAATTCATACAGTCCTAATAAAGACAGCAGCCCCAGTATAATTTACAAGTGTAATTTCAAAATTCAAGAATGAGAGTGCCTCCTATAACCTCAGTATTTTGTTATTCATCTAATCAACCAATTTATCCCAATATTTTTTTTTCAAAATGAACTTTTGTAAGTAAGAGCTAACAACACAATCAGTTTTCTGATAGTCACCTTAATGACATTGTATTGAGGTCCTCCTCAATATTACAACCTGTCCTCTTATCAGCCTTTTATATAGCACTTTACTAATATATTTTGTTTTTTGGGGGGGCTTAGGGTGTCTCCTTGATCCCCCTTGAAATAGTCTAACGCCTAAAAGATTATTGAAAATATGGATGTATACTTTACATTTTTTCTTTCCACATTTTCCAGATATCAGAATATAGTATTATTAGTCTTCTGTGGTGTTTAATGGCATGAGAAACAAAACCTGTACAGGTTACAAACATTTTAAGATGACATGAGTAAGTGAGATATTAAGGGCAAGATGGGGGGCTACAAGTAGTACATACTTTCTAATGAGTTGCCAGAACTTCAGAATGTAGTACATAGCCAGTGCAGTTCGAGGAATCTGTGACCCTTGCAATGGTGGCCATATGTCTTCAGAATATGGTGCCGGGCCTCCCATATTCATCAAAGGTCTCTGTAATCTTAATTCCAAATAAGCAACATCTTCCCACCATTCCTCAAGCTAAAAAGATCATCAAAATGATATAGCCATGAGAATATGTTAAACTCTCTACATATTTTACTGATCAAATGTTTAAATGACATTAGCTTTCAAATAGATTCAGAACTTTGCATAATTTTTGTTTTAGTTATCTGGTAATGACTATCTACAGGCCAATATTAGTAATTGGGTAGTTTTTACCAGATAACTAGTAGTTGATTAAGCTAAAAATGTTAATGATTTTTGGATATGTTAGACTTCAACCCACTAGAGTGCAATAGTTGTTTTTTTTTAACTTACAGTAAAAACTATCTTGTATGAGCTAACAAATACCTAAGCCTCATAGACAGGAGAACCTTTTTAAAAATCTATTTCATCATAGTTTTAATGCACATATTTTTTTATAGACAGAACAAAAAATATTTCACTACTAGTAAATCAAAAACTCTTTTATACAACAAAATTTCTTATAACAACATATTCCAAATCTTGATATAAAAAACAAAAACATGTTTTGATTAATTACCCAATTTCTCTTATTCTTTGATTTTTCTTTTAGCCTCTCATGTAGGTATTTGCCTTCTCCTGTGGCAAAGTTTTGTACGATAAATTCTGTTTTTTGAAACTCTTCTTCTGTTGCAAATTCACGAACTTAATATATGTGGAAATACAAAATATTTTTTAAATGATGTTGAATTATACCAGTAGTACACAATGAGCTTCAAAATAAAGTAAATTACTCTTTGGGTCAAGTTAAGTTAAAAAATTGTAACATCGATTATCCTATTGAACGAAATCATATTTTACTCAATATTCATTCAAATATTTATTTACACTGGCCACAAATTTTAGCCTATATTTAAATATTACTTAAATATATTAATTTTAGTAACAAACACAAGACAAAATAATTCTTTGTATTATAATAAGTGTGTGCAGTCACAATTATTGACTTTTCATTCCCAATATATTCAAATTACACACTTAAAAATAAGGATTTAAAAATCAAGAGATTATTCTTAAAAAAACATTAAATTATTTATAGAGATACCAAGGCCATGGCGGTAAATAAATAGTTATAGTGGTACAATTATACAAAAAGGTTGAGTAACAGTATAAAATACTGAATAAATTCAATTTTTCTTGGTGTACCTGATTCTAGATATTTCCTTAAGGTATTTGACAAATCTGGAACAGGGAGAGTGAGGAGATCTTTTTCATATTGGAAAGAAGATTCTGATTTTGAAATGATAATATCATCTATTCCTGGCATTTTAAACAAATCTGCAGAGTTTAAGCATGAAATGAATTTATTAATTCAAAATGTACATATAAGGTATGTCATTTACAATGATAAATATTCACTAAGAAATAATGAAATTAAATTTTTAAAATTTTGGTATTGCTGCCATTAGCAATGTTCTAGGGCAGTGATGGCAAACCTATGCCACACGTGCAACAGATGGCACGCAGAGCCTCATCAGCTGGCACAAAATTAAATACTTCCTTAATCACTGATCTAGGGCCTAATTATTTTTCAAATGAAATTAAACAATGTTAATTTTTAAAAACAGCATGCCCTTTAATAATACGTTTGATCAAGATTTAAGATTTGAAAATAAAATATAGATATACAGAATTGTGAGAATTGACCAAAGTGAGGATACCCTCACAATCATGTCTATCTGGAAATTGCAAACGTACACTAGTCGTAAGTTAGATAAGGACTACGGTTGTTAATTTAGTCTTTTTGGCAAACCTATTATCAGTTATGTAAATCCTATATTAAACTGGTTATCGTTGTACTCCTGACTTCATAGAAATATATTCTTGTGAGGCGAATATGACGTGGAATAAGGAAATGATGTCACAGTTTTAGTTAAATGAAGAAAATGCCATCCCATACAGAGCAGTTTCTGGGGCCAGCGAAGATGATGTGTAAACATTGGAATTAACGCAATGATGTCACAAGCAATACGTAATGTGGGGAATAACATTTCATGTCTGGCCTACATCATGATTTTGACAATATTTTTAATTTTTAAAAATTTAATTCAATTATCATTTTGGGAAATTTTAAAACGGATTATCGCTTTCAAAACCGATAATTGGATTTTTTATTATCGTTTAACAACCCTAATAAGGACATATAAAAAGACCAAGAAAAACTAAGGATGCGTCCTTTTCAGTATGTACAATTTACAATAGTGAATAGGCAAGAAATTATCACCATATTTACTAGAATCATGGCTACTAATGACCACAAGTATTGATCAGGAAAATTGGCAGTGATCACAGCCCTATGGTCTAACACCAGAATTAGAATGAATAAACAAATATTAAAATCAAAGTAAACTAAAATGTTATAAATCACCAAAAAATGATAATTCATAAAAAAAAGACTTAGAAACTTACCCAACTGTCACTATCAGAGCCTGCAGCTGGATTAGAGTGAGAAATAAAAGCAAAATTAGATGAATTAGATTTGAATAATTTAATTGTATTTAGCTTTGCAAGGTCCTCCTTTTTTAACTTGCTAAGGCTAGATCTTAGCTCCTATTTTAATAGATACAGTGCTGGGGTGTCAAACTCAATCCTTCAGCAGGACAAAATTTAATTCACGCATAAGGTTGTCAGCAGAAAAAGAAATTAGCTATAAAATCAAACCCCTTTTCAATATTATTATTTGGCAAATCAAAATTTATTTAATAATTAAAAATCAAGAGCACACCCATTTAAGCTTTTATGCCATTTTTTACAGAGCTGAATAAATTTTATTATATTTTATATGTATAATTTAGACAGTATAGTTTAGTTGATCAACAGGCCTTAATGTGGCCTGCAGCCCTTGACTATGACACATGCGGTCTTCTATGGTAAGTTTTATTTACTTCTAACTGTACTTTTAATTATTTTTGATTAGTGCTCCCTGTGAGTATTAGGTTAGCCCTATATTTATACTACTTTATACAATGGTGCATTGAGATACAAATCCTTTAAGATACAAAACATCCTAGATACGAAAGGCCCCAAAGAATTTTGTGTTCCAAGTTATGAAAAACATTGGTGATCAGTTGACTTAAAAAGTTCAAACAGGTCATGTTGTTGTTGCACAGTTTAAATGACATTTGCCTGAATTATTTCAGAACATTGTAAATTGCAGTCTAAAACTAAAACTTACTAAGAGACGATTAAAATATTTTTTTTTTAAATAAGACCAGAAGATGTTGGTGGAAATGATGCAAAGGAAATGAAAGGGAAAACCAAAAATTAGAAAGCACAAAACCTTTTTTAAAATTTTAATAATAAAATGAAAAAAAAAATTTACACAAGTGTTATATGTTGGTTTAGTGTAGAGTTTTATTAAATGTAAGTGTTTATTTAGCATTAATTCATGCTAAATTTTTTCAAATGACCTGGTATGTTCGTAATGTTTTCTGCCATCCGTTCTCCTCCCCACCCATCTCACTCAAAGGGTAAGGGTTCACATAAGTATACATATTATTTATCATTTAAATTTATTCTGTTTTCATTTATTTATTTATAATATGTACTATTAAGGATTGAGGAATTCTTAACTTATCTTATCTGTTACAGAGCTCATTCTATACAGAAGATTATTGCTTCCTACACTTATCTATGATGTGTGTCTAGTCCTGCATTCTTATTACAGTTTTAAATGTTGATAAAGTTTTGGTTTTCCTGGTTTCTTTAGCCAACTCATTCCAGTAAAAAATCTGGATGCTCTGTTTTGAATTCGATCTAGTTTATCAAGGTTTCCTTTGGTTGTTGAGTCCCATACAGAAGATGGATATTCTAGTACAGGTCTCACCAAAGTGAGGTAGCATTTTAGTTTTATATTTTCATTACATCTGTAAAAAGTTTCTTTTATAAAGTTCATAAAGCATAAGGTATTGTTTGATTTTTTAATAACTTTATTGGCATGGGCATGGGGAATCCATGATAGTTTCTCATATTTATTATTACTGCCAAGTATTTTACATCTTTAGCTTGGATTAGTTCTTTTCCATCAATGAAATATTTTGAATCCATCTGTTTCTTTTTCTTTGTTACTATTGTTACTCTTAACATATGACACTTTCCTGGGCGAAAAGACATACTCCAGGTAGTTTCCCATTTTAAAAACTCAAGTCTCTTTGTATGATTTTGGTATTTTGTTCTGATTTAATTGTTCTATAGATTATACAATCATCAGCACAACCTAACTTTTGTTCCTGTTGAGATGTTGTTGGGTAAATCATTGGCTGTTTAACATCATAGCTGACAAGATGGGGGCCGACGTTAGAGACGTCATGTGCTGTGTTGTTACCAAGTTAACTTGGATTTCTTTTTTTAAATTCTAAAGTTGTCTCCCCTTACCCCACACCCTGCCAATATTGAATGATTTATGGTGTTCGATAGTGAAAAACAAATTACACAAACTATTTGTGTGAGAAAACAATAAATTTAAGCTTTATTATTGAACTAATACAAATAATAGTAAACGTTTCGGCTCATGCCTTCATCAGTACAAAGTATAATAACATTCTATATGTTCGATAGTGACAACTACAGGAACCACAGGGGTTGGGTGTGGGGGAGGAGGCACTTAATATAAGACAACAATCTTCAAATTAAGACAATTTTTATTAAATTTAAAAAATGAAAAAAGGGGGCAGGATAAAGGGGAGGGTCTCCCTCCAATTTTACATTTCAAAGTTACCGCAAAATGAGGAACTACATGTATATTCTATGCGGACTTGATAGGGGTACTGAAAAATTGTCAGAAAAGATTTGCCGTACAGCGTTCTTTTGACCAGTAATGCTGTGGTAGTTTTGTTAATTTTTGTGTCAAATTTTTCAAAATGAAATGTGAATTTTCCAAATTGGAAGGTGTTGGGGTAAGGTTTAATTTTAGAATTTTTATTTGCGAATTTAGGGTTACGGCTAGATTTAGTTATAGAATTTTTAATTGTGAATTTACGTTTTGCTGTTTTTAAAAAATCGGCATGTTGCTAAGTAAGCTAAAATTTAAGAATCTCCAACCCCCCACCCCCACGCCAAATTTTAAAATCACCGCCTTGCTAAAAAAACTGGCACATTTGAGACTCTCCACCCCACCCACCCTCCTCTTGTTTGTTTCTCTTCACATTTTTATGGTTTTCAAAATCACAGAGACTCTAAAAACACGAAAATTTGAGAATCGCCATTACCCTACACACCCCTAAATTGCAGTGTTTGGCCCTACTTTTTCCTCTAGGTCACATTCCTTAGCGACCAAGATGGCAACCAGAAAATACCTTATTTTGGCCCGGTCCGTTAAAACGATAATTTATCAAATCATTTATATAAATTTAAAAAAGACCAAGAGGCCTAGCACACTTCCTTGTGGAACTCCTCAGTTAACTGTTATTGGTGTAGATTTAGATTCATTAATTATTACAGTTTGCTACTTTTTTCCTACTTTGTTCTTCTATAGTTTTGCATTTTCAATTTTCAAGCTTGTTTCTGTGTGGCTTGGAACTGATTAAGTATTTTACTTGTAAAACTTAGTTTGAGAAATACAAAATCCAAGATACGAAAGCCATCCCCGAATAAATTAATCTAGCATCCGAAGTTACACTGTACATTTTGATTAGTAATGTCAGTACTGAAGTATTGTTTAGTCTTAGTCTAAAGCAGTGGTTCTCAAATAGTGCCCCCCCCCCCAGGGGGTACGAGGCTCCGTAAAGGGGGGCTTGTTTGACCTCAGCAGAGGTGTATTTTAACTATTTTGGCTATATCCGATTATACATTCCCATAGGGCTTATATAGCAATTAACTCTGTGTTCTCTTCCTTTCTTATTCAGGTTAAGTTTTAGAATTTTTGTTTATTTAGGGTTAGGGTTATGTTAAGTTATAATTGTGAATTTAGGGTTAAGGTTAGGTTTAGTTTTAGAAATTTTAATAGTTGAATTTTCCAATTTCTTTGTAACGCGCATAGCAACAAATATTAATATGCCGATGGCAGCCATGGAACGTGGAAACGTCAAATCTAATTTTACCACTATTTTATAGACAAATTACAAATCAGACAAATGATACTATTACAGTCATGCAGGGGGGCACAAAATGTTTTCTTCTTCATTGGACTTCATGGGGGNCAAAATCAGAAAATAATTTAGAAGCACTGGTCCAAAGAGTAAAGGCTGTAAAGAGTATGAGTATGACGCAAAGAGGTAGAGGACTTTCTAAATTAAACTTAGACTTAGAGTTTTATTTAGAATACTTAGATTATCATTACATTATAACTATTAACATACTAAATACTAGTAACTACCTACTAGTACTAGTACTACTAGTAAATTAAAATACACGCTTGGCTAGACATTCTCATTCTTTAACTTAAGTAAGTAATTATTAAATATTTACTAGTACTCGTAGTAGCTATAATACTACTTTTTTAAATTGGAAAAAGTAAGGGCTACTCACTAAAAAAATAAAAATGAATCAAGTGCAAGTCAAGTCATTCAAGTTAGTTAATTTATTGTAGTATGATTAGTATGTAGTTTTAATTTTAAAGTTAATTAAGACTTATTTTTTTTAATTATAAAAATTAAAATCTCACTTAATGAAATGAACTGAAAGCTTATTCCCAGAGAGGAGAGAATATGTAAAATTTTAGTACATATCTTTCGAGGGCTACGATTACAATGATTAGTTCATTCTATCGTGAACAGTACGACCAAAGTCCAGCCCACTCGGCAAAAGATAAGATAAAGACAAAACATAAACAAGTTGGCCTGGATAGGTATACATTTCCGGTTTTAAATTCTATCCTCATGGCAACCATGATTGATTAATTACTCCAATGTCAAATTGGAAAAAAAAAAAAAGACAAAAATAATAACAGTAATAGGATGACACTTTTAATTTAATTGTTTCATTAATTATCTAATTTAATAGCCTAATAATAAGTAATAATAAAAAAAATATATTTAATTGATTTAATCAAAGAAGTGAAAAAGAATTGCAGACCTGCATAATAATAAATCTGTTTTATTTTTAGTTGTAAGAAAACTATTTTAAATGCAATTTTTATTTGAAAGAAAAAATTAATGCACGTGATCGCAAATATAAAAGATTTATAGTCTGTTAATCTATAGCGAGGGGGTCAAGGGGGTGCAAATTCAATGGCAAAGAAGGGGGG
>MUZC01001563.1:0-24130 GCA_002072015.1 Radix auricularia
ATTTTGGAATTCTCGATTTCATCGCAGTTATGTATATTCAATAACAAAATGTGTAATTAAGTTCTTCTTCTTACCTAGCACTAGACATTCGGTTGTATGGTTAGAACAAGCAGACATTTGAGATGGGTAGATCAGTACTAATCATTCTAATGGATAAAATAGTTTAGAACAAACTGTCTGTAGAAAAGGTCAATTTAGTACTAAATGTTTATGTAGATGAGAACTTTAGTACTAGATGTCTATATAGATGGGTGGTTTGGTAAAAGATTATTATATATATGGGTAATTTAACACGAGATGTCTGTATATATGGGTAGTTTAATACTAGATGTCTATATGGATGTGTGATTTAGTAATATATTTATATTTAGATGGTTAGTTTAGTACTACATGTCTATAAAGATTGGTAATTTAGTACTAGATGTCTATATAGATGGATTGTTTATTAATAGATGTTGAGATAGATGGGTAGTTTAACAATAGACGTCTTTAGAGATTTGTAGTTTAGTACTAGATGTCTATATAGATTAGTAGTTTAGTAATATATGTCTATATAGATTGGAAGCTTAGAACTAGATGTCTAAATAGATGGGTAATTAAGTACTAGATGTTTATATAGATGGGTATTTTGGTAATAGATGTCTCTATAGATAGGTAGATTAGTTGTAGATGTATTTATAGATGGGTAGTTTAGTACAAGCTGTCTATATAGATTGGTATTTTAGTAGTAGGCGTCTATATAGATGGGTAGTTTAGTAATGGATGTTGGTATTTTAGTAGTAGGCGTCTATATAGATGGGTAGTTTAGTAATGGATGTCTATATATAGATGGGTAGTTCAATACTAGATGTCTATATAGATGGGTAGTTTAGTACTAGATGTCTATACTGATGGGTATTTTAGTACTAGATTTCTATATAGAAGGGTAGTTTAGTACAAGACATTTTTATAGAAAGTTACTTTAATACTGTCTGTTTTTATAGAAAGTCAAATATTTTTATTTCCTTTGTTTGGGAAGGGCTGTGTCTGTTGTCATTGTTAAATTAAACCTTACATCATTGGACATGAATAATTTTAGCCTCCGGCCCCTTATGATAATTAACGGCCCACCATTTTTTGAGGCAAACAAACTTCCAAGTCCACACACCAGACCAAATTGTATCGTGTTTAAAACCCTCTACATGACATCACAACTAACTTTTGTCTAACATCTGAACATACATTTTGTGTAAGAATAGGGCAACAAGCCACCAAGGGAAACAGAAAGATGACAAGTCACGTGGTTATTAAAAATATAATTGAAAAATAAATTTAATAAAAATGGATGTTTGTTTTTTGGTAATTTGCTAAAAGTTTCTTTTATAGGAGTGTGAGTTAGTCTTCTGGACTACAAAAAAAAAAACAAACATTCTTTGCATTTAGCGCCAGAGGCGTCACTAGGGTTGGTGTCACCCGGGGCGGTAGCTCATGGTGTCACCCGGGATGGTAGTTAATGATGTCACCCCCACATGATTTAACCCATAGAACTCCTCCGAGTTTTCCAGTGCCATTTAACGAAATATATAGAATTTTACTGTCTGATGTCACCCCCCTGATGGTGTCACCCGGGGCGGCCCGCCCCCTAGCGACGCCACTATTTAGCGCATTTTAATCATGTCACGCATGGCTTATCTGTTTTAAAATCAATAGAACTGACGTGTATTAATATGAAGTAAAGGTTTGACTGAAGAAATCGCGGCTGGTAAAAAGAAGTAAATCACTAATATATATATGTATATATATATATATATATGTACCAGCTGTTGTGTTCATCAATGATCCACAAGGTTTTATTTTATTTTAAGCTTACATTAATATCAATATTTGTTATTAGGGGTTGTAGGGGCAGCCATTTTTTTCAAGAGCTAAAGTATCTTATCCTTGTGTTAGAAATATAAAATTTTAAATTTCCTGAAATGCACACAAAGCAATTTATAATTGTAAATCGTTAAATCATATTTTCATATGGTTAGCTATTCCAAAATTTAAATATAAACTTTAAAAATGACGTCATAAAATACTAAATTATGGAGAAAAACAACAGACATATTTAAAACTGCTGTGTACTATTGTATTATTTAAAACAAATCTTAAATATTTAAGTATTTTAGACACCACCTGATGCACACCTTAAGCAGCATATTGTAATACTACAGAAAGACCATAGAATGAGAAAAATAATCTATCAATGCTTAGGTTTACCATCTTCACAATTTTTTGATGGCATACGTTGTTTACAAATATTTAACATAATACAGCAATAATTTTAACTTAATTTGTTGTAGAAATTGTGTTTGAATTTTGTCAGTGAGAAAGAACACTTTATCTTAAAATAGAATTTCATTGCAAATTCTGATGCGCACTATTGTTTAGAGCCCATAAACTCTGCACCGAAAAGCTCCGATACAAATATATATATATGCTACATTGTGTTGTTCTTTAGAAAATTTATGTTAGAAATTTATAATTAAAAATTTTTAAACGTAATTTTTTAATTTATATACATTACCGATAGACATTATTAATAACTTTTCTTAAATTAAATTCCAAAAAGAAATATTTTTAAAACACTAATTAAAACTGATGTTCACAAAAATAAAATAACATTATAATAACATAACATAGCAAGTATTACAGCATCTATACTAACATAAACTATAAAATTAACTTATTAAAATTATCCTATATGTATGTTTAACAATATCAATGCACATAAGGATACTAGATGATTGTGTTAATATATTTATGAAAGTGGTAAGCCACTGAACTCGATCCCTATTATTAGGGCTACAAAGACATTCAAATGTAATTAAATTCGTCCCAATCAATTAACATTAGACCCAAAAAACCATAATCGTATCTTTAGTTTATGCTATTTCTCAAATTATAATGATCCATACGATTGAAAGCTAACGTAGAAATAAAATCAAAATAATTTAAATTGATTTTGTTACTAATATAACCATAATAAAAATCATTAACGTTTATTATTACTTTTTTAATTTATAAAAATGCATCGCAACATCTGATATATTTTACCCTAAAGCTAAGTTTTCATAAAAGAATAACTAATACCTTAACTTAGCGATGCAGAACATAGTTTGGTAAGTAAACTAGTTTCCAACTATGATCATAAAAATCGCTGAATAAAAATAAAAGACTAGCGACTATTCTATTCTAATATTGTTGAATTGCATGTGGCACAAAACTAACAGAATTCATGCCAAATATTTTTGATATTTAGACCATATGGTGCCGTATGTCATTACCATATGTAACATAAAGCTAACTGAATTCATGCCAAATGTTTTTTTTTAATTTATTTTTTATTTAGACCATATGGTGTCTCATGTCGGTACCACGTCAATACAGGTAAAAAATTCCCCGGTTTCGGGGCAATGGATAAAGTGCTGTAGGTCAAACATACAGAAAAGTTTTAGAAGCCCAGGTCTATAATACTTAATAATATTTAACAGAATGATTTGTTAAAAATTTTTTTTAAAGGAAGTTATATTTTAGTCATTTGCTGGCTAATGAAGCGATGCGTGCCGTCTTTTGAAGCGATGCATGTCGGCTAATGAACCGATGCGTGTCTACTCATGAAGTGATGCGTGCAGATTGTGTAATGCTTACCGAGTGTGTCATGTATGCCATATGTCCACATAAACTGACCTTGAACGTACTTTTAAATAATCTCAAATTATATGAACAATCAAGAGTAGCGTTATGTGTTAGACTAATTTGTGACGTGATGTAAATATACACATGTATCTCGTTCTTGATAATATTTGTAAGTAACAGGCGAAAATAAAGAGAAAAAAAAAAAGATTAATTTTCAAATTTTTGAACCGTTTTGAAGCAATATAATGATATAAATTCAAGGAAAAGTTAAAAAAAATCTTTCTACTGTCTTTTCCAAATGTGTTAATATTTTTTCCCATTCTCTTCTTTCTGATAAGTATCTGTTTTTTATAAGTGATTAATTTAAACAAAATTATTTTTGTTCCTTATTTCTTGCATAGCTGTGTTATGTCACAAACTTTTTGGGTTATGACATTACTGAGACTTAACTAATTTCGGTAAATATTTAATCGTGATTTAAAGGTATCCATATATGGTTATAAAATTATAATTAATGAAAATAAATCAATTAATTATTATCAGCCCAATCTTTTAGTTTAAGATATTATTAAAAAAAAATAAGCATTTGCAAACACTATCCTTAACAGTTTCCACGGATATGGGGGATGTGATGGTCGAGAGGTAGTGCTCTCGACCGTCATACCAATGGTCACGGGTTCGAATCCACACGAAGGTCACCCAGCTCCGAATGGGGTACCCAACCAGCCAATTGTTAGGCGGCTGGGGCAATGCGTGGAACCCTTATAGCCGTGCCCCGTGACCACTGCATAACTTGCCAACAGATAATCCCTCATGGTCTGTGGACGCAATTATCCTCTGCATAGAAGGAGCGTCTGTATATCTAAGATAAGATATAAAAAATAACCCTGTTTAGAACAAAAGTAAACATATCTTCTTTTTCTTCGTTCTCAATATTAAATATTGAGTTTTGCGAGCCACGAATTTTGCCCCACTTGGCCCGTGGTTTCCGACTTCAGCCTGCAGTATTTTCAGGATTTGCTTCCATGACCTTTGGTCAGCCAAGACCATTTGTTGTTTTTTTTTTTGGCAAATGATGCAGCGTTCACATGCAACGAGTAAGAGTTCCACGCACTACCCCAACGCTTTTCACCCATTTGGAGCTGGGTTAAAATTTGGGACGACCTAGGCCCCGGGAACAAATCCCTGGCTTCTCTTCGATTCGAAGTCGTGACCATCGGAACGCCAGTCGAGCGTGCTTGCCACTCGACCACCGCGGCCCTTGTTAACATATAGTACAGCTTAAATAGGTTTTATTTTGCTTTATTAAAATTGTCTGACTTTGAAAAGATTTGATTATGTAATGGAGATCACAGTTTGGCAAGATTTTAAAAGTTAAATTAAAACACAAATGAGAGCAAATATCTTTAGACTTTGGAGGAGAGCATATATACTGAGGTAATCAAAATAACAAGCTTTAATGATTTGTTACATAATTAACATAAAAATGGCATATTCTTTAGCCGAATTGGATACAACTCATTTTTTAAAATTAATAATCTTCCATCTTTATATACATTATTCGTAAACGAACACGCTCAAACGAGCATAACGAATGATCGCCACTGGAGTCAAATTATCAAAGTGGTAGTTCGAATGAGCATAACGACTGATCGCCGCTAGGGTCAAAATATCCCAGAGGGCAAGCGTATTAGATTGAAATGAAAAAGGAGACAGGGGGAGGGACGGTACCAATGAGTTTTGTGTTCACTTGGGTTGTGGAGTGGCTGTCATGTCTTGGGTTGTGGAGTGGTTGTCACGTCTTGGGTTGTGGAGTGGTTGTCATGTCTTGGGTTATGGAGTGGTTGTCATGTCTTGGGTTGTGGAGTGGGTGTCATGTCTTGGGTTGTGGAGTGGTTGTCATGTCTTGGGTTGTGGAGTGGTTGTCATGTCTTGGGTTGTGGAGTGGTTGTCATGTCTTGGGTTGTGGAGTTGTTGTCATGTCTTGGGTTGTGGAGTGGTTTTCATGTCTTGGGTTGTGGAGTGGTTGTCATGTCTTTGGTTGTGGAGTGGTTGTCATGTCTTGGGTTGTGAAGTGGTTGTCATGTCTTGGGTTCAAGCATCAGAGTAAACAATTATAATTTTAAAATTTTTTTATTTCTGTCCTTTATTTTCCTTTTATTTTGGTGAAAATGATGAACCCAAGTATCATAAAATCACTGTGTATGGTTTGCAAGGGATGGTAGTAAAGGGTGGAGGGCAGGTAACACCAACAAATCACAGTATATGGATGTCAAGGGATGGTAGTAAAGTGTCAAGGGCAGGTAACACCAACAAATCACAGTATATGGTTGTCAAGGGATGGTAGTAAAGGGCAGGTAACACCAACAAATCACAGTATATGGTTGTCAAGGGATGGTAGTAAAGGGTTAAGGTCAGGTAACAACAATTGCTGTGTAGATCGACGTATCCTCATTCACTTACTTTGTTTCCTTACTGTGTGCTGCTGTTTGTGTTCGTTATCTCAGCCCCATTCGCATTTTTGCACTAACTTTGATGAGCAAGTATGTGGCGTATGAAACGCCGGGGGTCGTATCTGGTATCATTTATTAACATTATTTTAATATATTGTAAATACTAATGCCCTAAATAGCCATTCTGAATCTAATGTTTAATGTTGTTAAAAATAAAGGTTAAATCACTTCTATTGTCTAAAGACTTATACAACACTTATTCTTAGTAAAAAAAATAAAAAATAAACAATAAAAAAAGAAAATTGTTAAAAAATGTGTGATCGTGACAATTTAGTGTTATATCACGGGCATTTTGGTAAGGTCTTAGTATATACATTTTTATAAGTTCTAAGTATATACATTTTGATATAGTAATAAAATTAATACATAGCTGTGAGACAAATAAAATGCAAAATAATACTATTTTATATCTTAATTAGTTTAGCTTTAACCTGCAGAATATGTTGAACTAAATTTTATTTACTTGTTTTTTGTGTATCCATTTTGACAGTGAGCGAGGTCAAATGGCATGCCACTTTGATAAAATGGTCGGCTCTTTAAGGTTATCATGTATCTTTTTTGTGCACGGTCCTATAAATTGTTACAAAAATGCATATACTTAGTGTAATATTATACATATAATAGTTTTCATGATCTTAATGCATGTGTTGTGTGCATACACTATTCTCAGTTTCATTCAAACCAACATTTAAGCAACACAAAAATATTAAGTAATCTCAAAAGTGGTGGAGGTGGATCGGTCATACACTAAATAAAACATGCTTCTAATATAACAAAACAAGCCCTCAAATGGAACCTACAGGGTAAACTGAAAATGGGCCTAGAATGGGAGGCAGACATCAAGTTAATGGGAAGCAGACATCAAGAGAATTGGAGGCAGACATCAAGAGAATTGGAGGCAGACATCAAGAGAATGGGAGGCAGAAATCAAGAGAATGGGAGGCAGGCATCAAGAGAATGGGAGGCCGACATCAAGAGAACGGGAGGCAGACATCAAGAGAATGGGAGGCAGACATCAAGAGAATGGGAGGCAGACATCAAGAGAATGGGAGGCAGACATCAAGAGAATAGGAGGCAGACATAAGAGAATGCGAGGCAGAAATCAAGATAATTGGACACGAATGGAAGATTCTGGAGAAACTGTCCCAGGATAGAAATGCTGGAGGTCTCTTGTACGTGGCCTATGTCCTAGGAGTAAGTACAGACACCGAAGATGACCGATGGATATCCCTCATAAACGAGAAAGCTCAACAACAAACTCAACAACTTGCTGGTAGTTTCTTTGTTTTTGATTGGTTGGGTCAATCTCCTTTTATGTAGTAACAGAATTCTTTATAATGATCCTACTTTGAAGCATGTCATGCATAGATAATACTTGTGATTTCAATAGAACCGACATGTGTAAATATTTGGTAAAACGTTACATAAGAAATCGTTACTGTATAAGAGAGATGTCAAATTTGACATTTTTCACAAACTAATAATAATTTCTATAACAAATTCTACAAAATATGATAAGTTATCTTAATTTAAATTAGTATATTATCATTCAGTGTGATTTATTGATGAGATTTATTGACTTGATTTATTGACTTATCTATTGACGTTATTGATAGACGTGATTTAGTGTCTGATTTATAGACATTGTACGTCAGTTAAAATTAATTAGCTACCATAGAATATACGTCCTTGTTTGCATTACATTATTTTTTATTTAATATAAGCCAATGTCTAAGAAGTCTTGTTTTGATAGAAATATAATATGACGACGACTGTAATGGACAATTAGCAATCAAGACTTAAGATTTTTATCTTCAACATTGATGGATGACACAATTTGTGTACAAATATTCATAGTACAACAGCAATATTCTTAACTTAATATGTGAAGTAATTGTGTCTATAATTTGAACGTGAGGAAGAACAATTTATCTTGTGATATAATTTTATTGCAACATCTGATGCGCATTATTGTGTATTGCCAGTAATCACTGCACCCAAATGCTCCAAGACAAATAAATGTTAATATTGTGTTATTCTTGTGAAAAAATAGGATAGAAGGCAATAAACTTAATCTATTTAATTTAATTTTAAATTGTTTTATACAATACTATACTGTTTGACATTTTTATTAACTTGTGTTAGAGTAAATTTATTAAAATATATTTTATTTTAGTAATTTTAAAAGGAAGTTGAAACAAAGGGACTTAAATTAAAAATTAACATATTAACTTTATGATTATTTATATCAACGTAAATTTTAAAATTAACTTCTAATAGTTAACCTATATGTACGTTTAACTATATTTATGCTGCTTTCGCCTTCATATTTTTCGGAGTTCAGTTATGTCGGTGGCATGCCACTGAACTCGATCCCTTACAACTAGGGATACAATAACATTCAAATGCCAGTATTTTAATCCCAACTAGTTAACACTAGTTTCGAAAAAAGCCTAATCTTGTCTCACTTGAACTGTTACATTTATTGATATGAAAAGAAAATAAAAAAATTAATATCTTGAGGTAAATCTTTTATAAAAAAATTTGTCTTATTAACTGCATTAAGTTGATTGCGCTATTTTTATAAGTGTATATATGTGACATAACATTACGCCATAAAATTAGTGTTACAATAACGTTCAAGTGCTATGATTTTAGTCCCAACCAGTTAACAATAAAACCAAAATAAGCCATAGCAATGTCTATTTTTCCCCTTTTATATGTGCAAAGATTCATAACATGGACATAAAATCAACAAAATCTAAACTGAAATAGTTACTAATAATCTCAGAGGAATTAATTGACGATTGGTATATTTTAAAATAATTTTTAACAATGTAGCCCAACCTTTGACATTTTTTTCATCACAAGCGACATTGTTAAAAAAGAATTCATAGTACCAGCACTTAGCAATGAAGAAAGTTTGGTAAAGTTAAGTAGTTATCGACTACGATCATAATAAATCGATAAAAGACAAGTGTCGTTTCTTTTATAAAATCATTGGATTATATGTACTTTAAAACTAACTGAATTCATGTCAAATGTTTTAGGGATGTAGGCCATGCGGGGCTCGTGTCCCTACCACATGTAACATAAAACTAACTAAATTCATGTCAAATGTTTCAGGGATGTAGGCCATGCGGGGCTCGTGTCCCTACCACATGTAACATAAAACTAACTGAATTTATGTCAAATGTTTTAGGGATGTACCCCATGCGGGGCTCGTGTCTCTACCACGTCTATACACGGAAAGATCCTGCTCATTAACCATACTAAAAAGTTTTAAAAGCACTGGAATAAGACAATAATTTATTTACAATAGAATTTTTTAAGGGGACAAAGAAGTAATTATTTAGTCACGTTATGATGCTCTCCGTGCTTACTGTGGCACGCGTGCCATAAGTTCGCCATCACTTATCTAGAATTTAATTTTAAGTAATGTCAAAGTATATGAACATTCAATTAAGATTAAATGTATATTAGAAACTATATTATTACTTCTTTGTCTAATGTAAACCATTCCTGACAATAAATGTAAATTTGGGCTTTGGAGATAACTATACTTTAATAGATTATTCGTTTGAGGTTTTAATGGAGGAAATTAATGTAATCGATAAAATTCAATTAACTTTAAAAAAAATTATTTGATAATAGCTTTTAAAATATTTATTTGTAGTAAATATTTTTAGTTACATATTTTACCTCGTTTTATTATTATTATTATTATTCAATAGAGGTGCATACGTTAACAAAAAGGTTAACTTCCGTATTTCTTGCATAGTGTTACATCACAAAATTTCAGAGCCACTGAATTACAGAGACCTAAAATAATTTGTAAAATAATTAATTGCAAAAAACTTATAAAAAATCATCAGATAAATTCATTGTTAAAACCCGTATACAACCTTCACCCTCTTGTCATGGTCAGTAATGCGGGGGAAAAAAAGTAAAAATGGATCCACTTCTCGTTATGTTATCGAGCTCTAACGTTACACATATACCTTTGTTAGCTAGTAAGGCATTGTATCAAAATTTTATATTAAATGAAAGTATCGTATTTGAATTAGTGAACATTTAGTTTATCTCTATATATTTCTATGTCGCCTTCTGCTATTGTTTTCTTCCACATGTTACTGGAGTTCTTTCCATCCCCCTCCCCCGCCGTTTTACAGCAATTGGAGTTCAAACACGTTTATCCAGTAATAGTTTTTATTTAGTTGTGATTTATATTAAACGTAATTAATATTTTAAGATCCTTCTCATAAATAAGAGATTTATAGTATTTTTTTACTTTTGTTTAAATTGTTGGCTGTCTAATTACATCTCTTATATAAACTTCAAAGTCTTGACATTGACGGCGGTAAAAATACAATTAAAAAATGACGAAACCTCCTTAAACCTATCGAGCTGTAATGTTACATTTAAACTCGGGGCACATAGCAATGTTATTTATCAACGTTTCTTTTCGATCAAAGGTATCGAAATTAAATTAATTGCATAAAAAAACAAGTTAATGCAATTTCTGAATTACCGATAGGGTAGACACTGTTAGGATGTTTAGACACATGACTATAAGCCTGACTTTTTATGATACAATTATTCCCTAAACTGATCACCAACACAGCGATCTGTCTCAACAACTCAGATTTTATTACACCTCTAATGGCTACCAAACAACACACCACACAACCAATGTACATGGCTATAATAAGTCACCAAACAACACACCACACTACCAATGTACATGGCTATAAAAAGACACCAAACAACACACCACACAACCAATGTACATGGCTATAATAAGCCACCAAACAGCACACCACACTACCAATGTACATGGCTATAAAAAGACACTAAACAACACACCACACTACCAATGTACATGACTCTAATAAGCCACCAAACAACACACCACACTAACAATGTAAATGACTCTAATAAGCCACCAAACAACACACCACACTACCAATGTACATGACTCTAATAAGCCACCAAACAACACACCACACTACCAATGTACATGACTCTAATAAGCCACCAATCAACACACCACACTGCCAATGTACATGACTCTAATAAGCCACCAAACAACACACCACACTGCCAATGTACATGACTCTAATAAGCCACCAAACAATACACCACACTTCCAATGTACATTGCTATAATAAGGCAACAAACAAAACACATAACCACCAACGTACATAATTGTTATAAGCCACCAAACACCACACTGCCAATGTACATGACTCTAATAAGCCACCAAACACCACACTACCAATGTACATGAATCTAATAAGCCACCTAACACAACACTGCCAATTTAATACACATCTCTAATAAGCCACCTAACACAACACTGCCAATTTAATACACATCTCTAATAAGCCACCTGACACAACACTGCCAATTTAATACACATCTCTAATAAGCCACCTAACACAACACTGCCAATTTAATACATATCTCTAATAAGCCACCAAACACCATATTGCCAATGTCAAATTGTGTTTAGAAAAGCAAGAGCCGCCTTCTATCAACTCAAGCACTTCCTCCTTTTCCCTATATTCTGTTTCCTTGATCGTTTTTGTTTTTCTTTTCTTTTCTTTTTTAATTTTTTAAGATAGATCTTTTTAAAATGTAAGTAATTATTTATGTTATTTTACTTTGTACTAAAGAAGGCGTGAGGCAACCGTTTAGCATTATTTGTATTAGTTGATAATAAAGCTTAATTTTATTTTTTTCTTACACAAATAGTTTTTTTAATTTTTTTAGTGTCAATCAACTTAGGAAGCAAATTAAAAGTACGGATTTTTAATGATATGGTGAATCTAATGCTGCATTATGGAGTTGAGACATGGAGATCAACGGCTGTTAACTTGACCAGAATCGTTGAGACATGGAGATCAACGGCTGTAATCCAGCCCAGAATCGTTGAGACATGAAGAACAACGGCTGTTAACCTGACCAGAATCGTTGAGACATGGAGAACAACGGCTGTTAACCTGACCAGAATCGAGTCCTTCATTAACAATTGTCAAAGAAGGATTATCAGAATTCACTGGCCGGACAACCGGGAACTGTTGAGCTGACGAAACCGAAGCACATTGAGGAAGAGATTATTTTAAAGCGTTTTAGGTGGATCGATCATACACTAAAAAACCTGTTTCTAATGTTATAAGGCAAGATCTGAAATGGAACCAATAGGTCAAACCAAAAGAGGCCGTCGAAAAAACATTTGGCGCCGAGAATTGGATGCAGGCATCAAGAGAATTGGCCATACATGGAAGATTCTGGAGAAACTGGCCCTTGATAGAGATGCCTGGAGGTCTGATGTAGGTTGCATACGTCCTAGGAGTAAGTGCAGACACCGAAGATGACCGATTGATGTCCCTTATGCACGAGAAGGCTCAACAACAAACTCAACAACTTGCTGGTAGTTTCTTTGTTTTTGGTTAGGTGGTTCAGTCTCATTTTATGTAATAAACAAATTTCGTAGTAATGATCGTACTTCATGTGATGCATAGATTATAATTGTGAATTCAATAGAATTAAAGTGTGTTAATAAATTTCATAAGACGTTACTTGAGAAATCGTTACGGTAGATGATAGATAACTCCCTATGTAAAATGTGTAGCTTTTCACAAACTTATAATAATTTCTCTAACAAATTCTACAACATATTATATGTTTTTTTAAATTTTAATCAGTAACTTTACATTAAGTATGATTTATTGATGAGATTTATTGACTTGATTTATTAACTATTTTATTGACGTTATTTATAGACGTGATTTAGCGTCCGATGTATAGACATTATACGTTCGTTAAAATGACTTAGCTAACCTAGAATATACATGTTTGTTTGCATTACATTATTTTTTATTGAACATAAGCCAATGTCTGAGAAGTCTGGTGTTAATAGGTACACCGTGCACATACGACAGTAAAGGAACAATTAGCAATCAAGACTTAAGATTATTATCTTCAACATTGTTGGTTGACACAATTTTATAAAAATATTCAAAGTACAACAGCAATATTTTGAACTTAATCAGTGAAGTAATGGCATATATAAATTGAAAAAGAGGAGGAAAATTGTACCTTGCTATATAATTTTATTCCAACATATGATGCGCATTATTGTATATTGCCAGTAATCGCTGCACCAAAATGTTCCGTTACCAATATATGTTAACATTGTGTTGTTCTTGTGAAAAGTAGGATAGAAGGCTCGAAACTTGATCTTTTTAATGCAATTTTAAATTTTGTTTAAAATACTATACTGTTTGACAATTTTATAAATGTGTGTTCTTTAATTTTTTAAAATATATATTTTTAAAAAGAAATTATAAAAGAAAGTTGAAAGAAAGAGAATTTAAATAAAATTAACATATTAAATTGTTCATTGTTTTAACTTACGTAAACTTTAAAATAAACTTACAACGATTAACCTATATGAATGTTTAATGATATTTTCCCACACCAGCGACAATGAACTGAGCGAGTACGTTGATGTCAGTGGCATGCCATTGAACTCGATCCCTTTAATTAGGGATACAATAACATTCAAATGCCATGATCTTCCTCTCAACTAGTTAACACAAGTTTCGAAAAAAAGCCTAATCTTGTCTCTATTTTACACTTTTTCTCACTTTACTTGTTACATTTATTGATAAGAACGTAAATTATAAATTATATCTTAGGGTAAATCTTTTTATAAATATCTTTCTTTTGAACAGCATAAATTTGATTGCCTGATTTATAAGTGTATATATGTTGCATACATTTAAGCCATATAATTAATGATACAATAACGTTCAACTGCTATGATTTTAGTCCAAACCAGTTAAAAAACAAAATGCGAATAAGTCATAGCAATGTCTCTATTTTATACGATACTTATATGTATTATGGTTCATAATATAGACATAAAATCAACATAACCCAAACTGAAATAGTTTTTAATATAGTGAGAGGAAATAATTAACGATTAGTATTTTTAAAATAATTTTTAACAATGTAGCCCAACCTTTGACATGGGACGTGGTGGTCAAGAGGTAGCGCTCTCGACTGTCATACCGAGGGTCACGAGTTCGAATCCACACGAAAGTGAGGATTAGTTTTCGGGGCTTGAGGAGTCCCCGAGTCACCCAGCTTCGAATGGGTACCTAACTAGACAATAGTTTGGCGGCTGGGGTAATGCGTGGAACCCCTATAGCCGTGGCCTGTGACCGCTGCATCACTTGCCAACAGATCATCTCTCATGGTCTGTGGACGCAATTATCTTCTGCATAGAAGGAGCGTCTGTATATTAAGATTAGATTAGATTTTAATTACAAGCGAAATTGTTATAAAAGAATTCATAGTATAATCACTTAGCAATGAAGAACATTGGTTTTAGCTTGGTCTTCATTTCGCATTAAGATATTGTTGTTAATACAATTACAATATTATTTCAAAATTTTAAAGTTGATAGTATTTTAATAAATGTTTATTCTGTCTTGAGCTTAAGTTATTAATAAATGTTTTAGAAGCATTCGGCTTTTACGCTTATTTATATTTAATATAATTATTTTGTTAAAACTTAATGATTAAGGAAGTCACATTTTAGTCACGTTCCGGATAATGAAACGATGAATTCCGGCTCATGAAGCGATGCCTGCCGGCTAATGAAGCGATGCCTGCCGGCTCATGAAGCGATGCCTGCCGGCTAATGAAGTGATGCCTGCCGGCTAATGAAGCGATGCCTGCCGGCTCATGAAGCGATGCGTGACGGCTAATGAAGCGATGCCTGCCGGCTAATGAAGTGATGCCTGCCGGCTAATGAAGCGATGCCTGCCGGCTCATGAAGCGATGCCTGCCGGCTAATGAAGCGATGCCTGCCGGCTAATGAAGTGATGCCTGCCGGCTAATGAAGTGATGCCTGCCGGCTAATGAAGTGATGCCTGCCGGCTCATGAAGCGATGCCTGCCGGCTAATGAAGTGATGCCTGCCGGCTAATGAAGTGATGCCTGCCGGCTAATGAAGTGATGCCTGCCGGCTAATGAAGCGATGCCTGACGGCTAATGAAGCGATGCGTGACGGCTAATGAAGCGATGCCTGACGGCTAATGAAGCGATGCCTGACGGCTAATGAAGCGATGCCTGCCGGCTAATGAAGCGATGCCTGCCGGCTCATGAAGCGATGCGTGCCGGCTAATGAAGCGATGCGTGCCGGCTAATGAAGCAATGCGTGCAGGCTAATGAACAAGAACCTACTTTTCAAAATCTGTAATTATACGAACATTCAACTAAAAGTAGCTTTACATGCCAAACTATTTCCTGATGTGATTTAAATTTGTAAACTATTCTTGATAATCTGCTTAAATAAAAGCTGCCGAAATAAACGATTAATTATTCAATTAGTCATAGATTTTTTAATCGTTTTAAATTAATCTAATGAAATAAATTTAAAGACAATTGTAGAAGATTTTTTCGGTTAATTTTTCCCAATTTTTAAATATGTTTGACATACTTTCCCCTCACATTATTATTCATTTATAAGCGCATACGTAATTAAAAAAATTATTGCTCTTTATATATAGATTGACAAAACAGAATAGCTATGTTATTTCACCACATTTTATGGCCATGAAATTAAGGCGACTTTACTTATTTCACTAAATAATGAATTGTGACTTAACGGGATCTATGTATGCGTTTTAAGAGTTACAATTCATGGAAATTTTTCAATTAATTGATTACATTTTGTCTTATTCATGGACAATAAAAAACTGAATCTGGAATAGATCTAAATATTTAGTTTTAGAGATTTTTTTTTTTATGAAACAAAAAAGCATTTGCAAACATTATCATTAATATCTACATATTAAATAATCATATTTAGGACGAAAATGAATTAGCAATAATGCCAGTATAGTTTTCATTTTTTTCTCATTCTTTAATAAAGTTGTCTGTCGTTGAAATGATTTGATGGTGATACGGACATCATAGTGTGGCAATAATTTAAAAGGGAAGTAATTACACAAACGTAGACAATCACGAACTACCTTGGTGGAGAGTTTAGATAATGAGGTCAATAAAATAACTAGCTTAGATGTGAATTGTTTTCTGTTTCACAATCGATAGTTATGTATTTAAATTATTTGTGATATCATACAGAAAATGTTGTCCATTTCCAGTCGACTTGATCGTAAATAGTAAATGCTAAAGAAATTAGAAGATAAAGTAGCTTTGAGTGTCGGAACGTAATAACCACGAGGGAAGTCATGTAATACACACACATTTCTTTAAAGAGCTTAAACCATTTTTTGATAAATTTTAGTTACGTAGAAAATGCCCACTTAAAATAAATTTTAGACTAGAAATCGTACACAAAGTTCATTTATTTTATAAATCCTTTCTACCAAACTATCCTCTTAATGACGTTCACGTAAAGAATAAACATAAACAATGTGGAATATTCCTGACATAGAATCTAATAATTAAAAAACCAAGTAAAAACAGTTTTGACTATGAATTTAATACATACAGATGAAAGTTTATTTGCTATCAATGGAATTCCACAGTCATTCTCTGATATTTCATGTACATACAAAATCTCCAGGTGTGTTTTTGTATTAGCCCCTTGTGATTTTGTATAATCCCCGAATGTTTTTGTATTAGTCTCTTGTGTTTTGGTATTAGCCACGGGAGTTTTTGTATTAGCCCATTGTGTTTTTGTATTAGTCTCTTGTGTTTTGGTATTAGCCCTTTGTGTTTTTCTATTAGCCCCGGGAGTTTTTGTTTTAGCCACTTGTGTTTTTGTATCAGCTACGGATTTTTTGTATTAGCCCCTTGTGTTTTGTATTAGCCCCGGGTTTTTCTGTTTTAGCCCCTTGTGTTTTTGTATTAGCCACTTGTGTTTTGGTATTAGCCCTTTGTGTTTTTCTATTAGCCCCGGGAGTTTTTGTATTAGCCCCTTGTGTTTTTGTATTAGCCACTTGTGTTTTTGTATTAGCCCCTTGTGTTTTTGTATTAGCCACTTGTGTTTTTGTATTAGCCACTTGTGTTTTTGTATTAGCCCCTTGTGTTTTTGTATCAGCTTCGGATTTTTTTTGTATTAGCCCCATGTGTTTTTGTATTAGCCCCATGTGTTTTTGTATTAGCCCCATGTGTTTTTGTATTAGCCACTTGTGTTTTTGTATTAGCCACTTGTGTTTTTGTATTAGCCCCTTGTGTTTTTGTATTAGCCCCGGGAGTTTTTGTATTAGCCCTGGGTGTTTTTTTTTAGCGCATTTTCGAGATGTCGAAATCGCTATTGCCCCCGATAATTGCGTCCACAGACCATGAGAGATGATCTGTTGGCAAGTGATGTAGCGGTCACAGGCCACGGCTATAGGGGTTCCACGCATTACCCCAGCCGCCTAACTATTGTCTAGTTAGGTACCCATTCGAAGCTGGGTGACTCGGGGACTCCTCAGGCCGCGAGAACAAATCCTCATGTGTGGATTCGAACCCGTGACCATCGGTATGACAGTCGAAAGCGCTACCTCTCGACCACCACGTCCCACAATCATCACCATGATCACAGGATCCATAAGTCCTAGACCCATGATGTATATATGTTTTTTGTATGTCCTGACCTGCCATTGGTGTATCAACACTCAGTTACTCGATCCGTTAAAAAACCCCGTTAAAACTACCAAAAAACTTTGCAAATCGAGAGTTAACACTGGCACAAGGAACGGGCGCCATTCCCGGAAGTCGAATACATAGTTTTTCAAGCATTCAAGGGTGGTGTGAAATCGTGCAAAAGAATTAATTAGTGTTTTTTTTAGTTGACGTCATTAAAATATGTGTAAAAGTTTAGAGAGTTTTACTTCATCATTTGTGGTGACTTGTAGTTAGATTAAAGAGAAAATAAAAAATTATAAAATGTAAAGAAATGACTTTTAAATAAACTTTTTTCAGGTATATTCATTACACAAGAAAATTCATAAATATATGTCTAAAATCTAAACACAATTAGTGATAACTACATAATGCTGATATCTAACATAAGTACTGATACACAATTCGAAAATGCGCTAACACGTCCTGAGTCCAAAAAGGGACCAGGCTTACCATGATTTTTTTTTATAAGCCCCGGGTGTTTTTGTATTAGTCCTGGGTGTTTTTGTATTAGTCCTGGGTGTTTTTGTATTAGCCCCTTGTGTTTTTGTATTTGTCCTGGGTGTTTTTGTATTAGCCCATTGTGTTTTTGTATTAGTCCTGGGTGTTTTTGTATTAGTCCCTTGTGTTTTTGTATTAGTCCATTGTGTTTTTGTATTAGTCTCTTGTGTTTTTGTATTAGTCCTGGGTGTTTTTGTATTAGCCCCTTGTGTTTTTGTATTAGTCCTGGGTGTTTTTGTATTAGTCCCTTGTGTTTTTGTATTAGTCTCTTGTGTTTTTGTATAAACAGCGGTCGTTTTTGTATTAGCCCCTTGTGTTTGTGTATTATCTCCAAGTGTTTTTGTTTTAGCCCCTATTTTTTTTGTATAAGCTCCTTGTGCTTTTCTTTTAGCCACTTGTGTTTTTGTATTAGCCCTGGGTGTTTTTGCATTAGCCCCTTGTGTTTTTGTGTTAGTCCCTTGTGTTTTTGTATTAGCCCAGGATGTTTTTGTATTAGCCACGGGTGTTTTTTTATTAGCCCCGAGTGTTTTTGTATGAGTCCCGGGTGTTTTTGTTCTAGTCCCATGTGTTTTTGTATTAGCACTTTGTGTTTTTGTATTAGCCCCGTGTTTTTGAATTAGCCCCTTGCGTTTTTGAATTAGCCCCTGATTTTTTGTATTAGCCCTGGGTTTTTTTGTATGAGCCCCTTGAGTTTTTGTATAAGCTTCAGAAGTTTTTGTATTTGCCTCGGGATTTTTTGTATTAGCCCCTTGTGTTTTTGTATTAGTCTATTGTGTTTTTGTATTAGCCCCGGATTTTTTTGTATTAGTCCTGGGTGTTTTTGTATTAGCCCTGGGTGTTTTTGTATTAGTCCCTTGTGTTTTTGTATTAGCCCCGGGTTTTATTAGTACTAGCCCTTGTGTTTTTGTATTAATCCCTGGTGTTTTTGTATTAGCCCCTTGTGTTGTTGTGTTAGCCACGGGTTTTTTTGTATTAGCCCCTTGTGTTGTTGTGTTAGCCACGGGTTTTTTTGTATTAGCCCCTTGTGTTTTTGTATTATCCCCTTGTGTTTTTGTAATAGTCCGAGACGTTTGTGTATTGTTCCCGGGTGTTTTTGTGTTAGTCCCAGAAGTTTTTGTATTAGCCTCGGATGTTTTTGTATTAGCCCCTAGTGTTTTTGTATTTGCCCCTTGTACTTTTGTATTAGCCCCGGGATTTTTAGCGCATTTTCGAGAAGTCGAATGCGCTATTGCACCCGTTTGGTCCGTCCGTCTGTCATCACCTTTAATCACAGCATCCATAAGTCCTAGACCCATGATGCATATATGTTTTTTGTTTGTCCTGACCTGCCATTTGTGCATCAACACTCAGTTACTCGATCCGTTAAAAAAACCCCGTTAAAACTACCAAAAAACTTTGCGAATCGAGAGGTAAAACTGGTGAAAGGGAACGGCTGCCATTGCCGGAAGTCGAATACATCATTTTTCAGGCATTTAAGAGTGGTGCGAAGGCGTGCTAAAAAATTAGTTTTTTTTTTTTTTTTTGACGTCATTAGAATATGTGTAAAAGTTTAGAGAGTTTTACGTCATCATTTGTGGTGACTTGTAGTTGGATTAAAGAGAAAATAACTATTTTTAAAATGTAAAGAAATGACTTTTAAATTTAAAAAATGTCAGGTATATTCATTACACAAGAAAATTCATAAAAATATGTCTAAATTCAAAAAACAATTACTGATAACTACATAATGCTGATATCTAACATAAGTACTGATACATAATACGAAAATGCGCTAACACGTCTTGAGTTCCAGAAGGGACCAGGCTTAACATGATTTTTTTTATTAGCCCCTTGTGTTTTTGTATTAGCCCCGAGTTTTTTTTATTAGCCCCGTCTGTTTTTGTATTAGCGTCTCGTGTTTTTATATTAGCCCAGGATGTTATTGTATTAGCATCTTGGGTTTTGTATTTGCCCCTTGTGTTATTGTATTAGCCCTGAATGTATTTGTTTTAGCCCCGGGTGTTTTTGTATTAGTCCGTTGTGTTTTTGTACTAGTCTCTGGTGTTTTTGTATAAGTCCCGGTTTTTTTTAGTCCCGGGTGTTTTTGTATTAGCTACAGTTATTTTTATATTTGCCCAGATAATTTTTTTTAGCTGCTGAACATTACTATGATTTTTAAGATATTTACTAATAAAAATTTTTTATCTGATGCAGAAAAAAGAATAAACAAAAAAGTAAAGAAGTATAAATGTTAATTTTGAGAATTATGAGAATCATTTAACTTAGGATACGAAAGGAATTTGTTTCATTTCTGTATTTATATCACTAAAAAAATTATATTAATAAACTGCTTGCATTACATTATTTTTTATTTAACATAAGCTAATGGTTGAGCAGTCTGGTGTTGATAGAAATACAATATGACGACGACTGTAAATGAACAATTAGCTATCAAGATATAAATTATTATCTTAAACATTGTTGGATGACACAATTTGTACACACATTTTCATAGTACAAAAGCAATATTTTGAACTTAATCGTTGAAGTAATTGTGTCTATAAATTGAAAGTCAGGAAGAACACTTCATCTTGTGATATAATTTTATTGCAACATCTGATGCGCATTATTGTGTATTGCCAGTAATCGCTGCACCAAAATGCTCCGTTACAAATTTATGTTAACATTGTGTTGTTCTTGAGAAAAGTTAGGATAGAAGGCACGAAACTTAAATTTTTTAATGCAATTTTAATTTTTTTATACAATACTATACTGTTTGACGTTTTCATAAATTTTTGCTAGTTTAAATTTTTTTAAAAATATATTTTATTTTAGTAATTTTAAAAGAAAATTGAAACAAAGAGAATTTTAGTAAAATTAACATATTAATTTTTTTATTATTTATACTTACGTAATTCTTAAAATTAACTTACATTGTTTAACCTATATGTATATTTAACTAAATTTAAATAAACATTACTTTTTGTCCTGAGCTGAGTAAAGCTGTGTCAGTGGCATGTCACTGAACTCGATCCCTATAACTAGGGATGTAATAACATTAATATGCCATCATTTTCGTCCTAACTAGTTAATACTAGTTTCGAAAAAATCCTAATCTGGTCTCTATTTTATACTGTTTCTAACTATAACTGTTACATTTATTGATACGAAAGTAAATTATAAAATTAATATTTAAAGGTAAATCGTTTATTATTATCTGTGTTTTTAACTGCATAAAGTGGATTGCCCTATTTTTATAAGTGTATATATATGGCATACCTTTAAGCCATATAATTAGTGATACAATAACGTTCAACTGCTATGATTTTAGTCCCAACCAGTTAAAAACGAAATCCGAATAAACCATAACAGTGTTTCTATTTTATTCCACGAATCTTTATATAATGATTCATAATATTGACAGAAAATCCAAAATAATCAAAACTGAAATAGTAACTAATATACTCAGAGGAAATAATTTACGATTAGTATTAAAAAATTTTTTTTAACAATGTAGCCCAACCATTGACATCTTTTAATCACATGCGACCTTGTTATAAAAGAATTCATAGTACCAGCACATAGCAATGAAGAACAAAGTTTGGTAAAGTAAATTAGTTATCGACTACAATCATAATACATCCACAAAAGACAAGTGACTTTTCTTTTCTAAAATTATTGGATGACATGTAGAGTAAATTACCACTAGAGAAACGCTATGTCGTACGAAACACTTTTTCATTAAGCGTTTTCTGTATGTTTATTTGCTTGTCTAACACAAAAACGAACATGCATAAGTCGAAATAGTCCATTTTTCAATATCATTTCATCGTTTCGTTTTCCTGGAAATATTATTTTGTGAGTAAATTTGTGTCAACATCTTGACACTTGCGCATTTTATGCTGTCAACTTCCCTAGGAAGAACAATGGTGATATTCGGGTTAAGACTACTTTTCCTATTTGATTTGGAAAACTCTCTTTTTGGGATTGCATAATCACTTACTAATAGGTCAGTAACCACTCTGTTAAACTTTGCAATGTTTTTTAATGGTAATGTTCTTTTTAAAGTGGTGTTTACGACGAAGTAAGCTGAAAATTAGTTTTTACTTCGTACGAAACGCTTTTATTTCTGCAGAAAAAATTTTAGATATGGGACTAATTCTTGGCCTCTAGAGTTATTTGAAAATAGTAATGTTTGTTTTGAGGGCATGTTAACGTTGAAGTATATTTGTTTTATTGTAGACTATTACTTCAGGGCAAACACTTTTTCATATAATAAATATCTAAGTCTAGTCTATATCTAGACTCCTAAGTTTTTATTAGGATGAAAATTAAATAGAATAAAATTATATTTCAGATTTAAAGCAATGTCATGCCTAAGAACAAAACAGAGCCCAGATGTAATCAATGCGGCATTGGCTAGTATTAGGGAAAAGCGGCTCTCTATTAGAAAGGCTTCTAAGGACTTTGGCATTCCACTTGATAATCTTTACCACAAATTGACAGGCAAGCGGCCTGTCATAGCCTATGCAAAGACCCTACTCACGCCTAAAGAGGAGGTCAAATTAGCAAAGAGGAAGAACCTAGATAAAATCAGACCTGCCACACAAACCCATGAAAAAAAAAATCTACTAATACTGACAATCAATACACGCTTAAAACTCTAATAATTAATTTTCAAAGCATAAAAAATAAAATTCCAGATTTAGAACTCCTAATAAAAACAGAAGAACCAGACATAATTGCTGGTTCTGAAACTTGGTTGAACCCCAATATATACAACTCTGAAATTTTAAGCAGCAATTACAACATATTTAGAAAAGATAGAACAGACAATCATGGAGGTGTCCTACTTGCAAAAAAATCAACTCTAATAGCTGAAGAAATTAACACACAACCACACTCCAATATAGAATCTGTTTTCTGCAAAATATTTACACCTAACTCATCACACTTTATTGTAGGCAGTCTATATAGGCCACCAAATACAAACATAGAATACATGAGGAATCTCTGCAGTCAATTAATTAACATTAAAAACAATTATAAAAATGCTGTAATTTGGTCTATGGGGGACTTAAATCTTCCAGATATAAATTGGAAAAAATATACAATCGATAGCCACCAAAATAATAAAGAAATTAATGAACATTTCTTAGACACAATAAATAACATAAACCTAGAACAGATAGTAAAAAAAGCAACTAGGAAAAACAAAATACTAGATTTATTCCTAACAAACAGACCAGGATTAGTAGTAGACTGCACAATAATTCCTGGGCTGTCTGACCATGATATTGTTAGGGTAACCAACACAATAAAAACTAAAATAAATAAGATGCCTAGAAGAACAATATATCTTTGGAATAAATGCAACTTAATAAAATTACACCAATCAGCTTCTAATTTCCAACAAAATTTCCTAAGTAAATTCAGCATAGTTAGCCCTGTAGAAGAAATATGGAAGGAAATAAAAACAAATCTAAAAACCATAATGGATCAGAATGTTCCAACAAAAATAACTTCAAATAGAATTAATAAATGCTGGTTCAATTTTAAACTTAAAAAGTATTGCAAACTAAAGGAGAATTTATTTAAGAAATTTAAGGCTACCAATTCAGAAAGGATACACAAAAAATACTTAAAAATTAAACACCTGACACAGAAACTTAGCCGTAACCTCCAAAATAATTATATAAACAGTGTGATAACTAAAGATAACAATAAAAACTTATGGTCCTTTATCAAATCTAAAAAAATGGAGCCTTCAGGTATAGCCACACTAAAAGACTCAAATAATAAAACCTATAATGATAATGAAAA
>MUZC01001563.1:33265-43638 GCA_002072015.1 Radix auricularia
CAGAATCGTAGAGACATGGAGAACAACGGCTGTTAACCTGACCAGAATCGTTGAGACATGGAGAACAACGGCTGTTAACCTCACCAGAATCGTTGAGACATAGAGAACAACGGCTGTTAACCTGACCAGAATCGTTGAGACATGGAGAACAACGGCTGTTAACCTGACCAGAATCGTTGAGACATGGAGAACAACGGCTGTTAAACTGTCCAGAATCTTTGAGACATAGAGAACAACGGCTGGTTACCTGACTAGAATCGTTGAGACATGTAGAACAACTGCTGTTAACCTGACTAGAAACGTTGAGACATTGAGAACAACGGCTGTTAACCTGACCAGAATCATTGAGACATAGAGAACAACGGCTGTTAACCTGACCAGAAACGTTGAGACATAGAGAACAACGGCTGTTACCCTGACCAGAATCATTGAGACATAGAAAACAACTGCTTTTAATCTGACCAGAAACGTTGAGACATTGAGAACAACGGCTGTTAACCTGACCAGAAGCGTTGAGACATAGAGAACAACGGCTGTTAACCTGACCAGAATCGTTGAGACAATGAGAACATCGGCTGTTAACCTGACCAGAATCGTTGAGACATAGAGAACAACGGCTGTTAACCTGACCAGAATCGTTGAGACATGGAGAACAACGGCTGTTAACCTGACCAGAAAAGTTGAGACATAGAGAACAACGGCTTTTAACCTGACCAGAATCGTTGAGACATGGATTACAATGGCTGTTAACCTGACCAGAATCGTTGAGACATGGAGAACAACGGCTGGTTACCTGACCAGAATCGTTGAGACATGGAGAACAACGGCTGTTAACCTGACAAGAAACGTTGAGACATGGAGAACAATGCCTGTTAATCTGACCAGAATCGTTGAGACATGGGGAACAACGGCTGTTAATCTGACCAGAATCGTTGAGACATGGAGAACAACGGCTGTTAATCTGACCAGAATGGTTGAGACATGGAGAACAACGGCTGTTAACCTGACTAGAATCGTTGAGCCATGGAGAACAACGGCTGTTAACCTAACCAGAATCGTTGAGACACCGAGAAAAACGGCTGTTAACCTGACTAGAATCGTTGAGCCATAGAGAACAACGGCTGTTAACCTCACCAGAATCGTTGAGACATGAAGAACAACGGCTGTTATCCTGACCAGAATCGTTGAGACATGGAGAACAACGGCTGTTAACCTGACTAGAATCGAGTCCTTCATTTACAATTGTCAAAGAAGGATTCTCAGAATTCACTGGCCGGACAAAATCAGCTACCGGGAACTGTTGAGGGGATGAAACCAAAGCACATTGAGGAAGAGATTATTTAAAAGCGTTGTAGGTGGATCGATCATACTCTAAAAAACATGCTTCTAATGTTATAAGGCAAGATCTGAAATGGAACCAATAGGTCAAACCAAAAGAGGCCGTCGAAAAAACACTTGGCGCCGAGAATTGGATGCAGGCATCAAGAGAATTGGCCATACATGGAAGATTCTGGAGAAACTGGCCCATGATAGATATGCCTGGAGGTCTGATGTAAATCGCATACGTCCTAGGAGTAAGTGCAGACACCGAAGATGACCGGTGGATGTCCCTTATGAACGAGAAAGCTCAATAACAAACTCAACAGCTGGCTGGTAGTTTATTTGTTTTTAATTAGGTGGTTAAATCTCATTTTATGTAATAAACAAAATTTGTTGTCATTATTGTACCTTGAAGCATGTAATGCATAGATAATACTTGTGAATTCAATAGAACCGAAGTGTGTAAATATTTGGTAAAATGTTACTTTAGAAATCGTTAGAGTAAAAGAGAGATAACTCCTTATGTCAAATTTGAAGTTTTTTACAAACTAATAATAATTTATCTAACAATTTCTAAACAATATGATATGTTATTTTAATTTTAACCAGTGAATTTACATTAAGTGTGATTTATTGATGAGACTAATTGACTTGATTTAGGGACTATTTACGTTATTCACAGACGTAATTTAGTGTCCTATTTATAGACACTATACGTCATTTAAAATGACTTAAATTCCCTAGAATATACATCCTTGTTTGGGTTACATTGATTTATAGACATTATACGTCAGTTAAAATGACTTGGCTACCATAGAATATACGTCCTTGTTTGCATTACATTATTTTTTATTTAATATAAGCCAATGTCTAAGAAGTCTGGTGTTGATAGAAATACAATATGACGAAAACTATCAAGGAACAATGAGGCAATTAAGACAAAAGATTATTATCTTCAAAATTGTTGGATGACACAATTGGTATACAAATATTCATAGTACAACAGCAATATTTTGGACTTAACCGGTTAAGTATTTGTGTCTATAATTTGAAAGTCAGGAAGAACACTTTATCTTGAGATATAATTTTATTGCAACATCTGATGCGCATTATTGTGTATTGCCAGTAATCGCTGCACCAAAATGCTCCGAGACAATTATATGTTAACATTGTGTTGTTCTTGTGAAAAGTTAGGATAGAAGGTACGAAACTTCATCTTTTTAATGCTATTTTAAATTTTATTTACAATACTATACTGTTTGACATTTTTTTATAAATTTGTGTTAGTTCACATTTTTTGAATATATATTTTTTTTTCAAGTATTTAAAAAGAAAGTTGAAACAAAGAGAATTTTAATAAAATTAACATATAGACTTTTTCATTTTTTATGCTTACGTAAACTTTAAAGTTAACTTACAATGATTAACCTATATGAATGTTTAACTGTATTTAGGCAGTGATAACTTACATTTCTAAAGCGAGTACCGGTACATTTATGTCAGTGGCATGCCACTGAACTCGATCCCTATAATTAGGGATACAATAACATTCAAATACCATGATTTTCGTTCCAACTAGTTAACACTAGTTTTGAGAAAAGCCTAATCTTGTCTCTATTTTATACAGTTTCTCACTTTAAATGTTACATTTATTGATACGAACTAAATTATAAAATTATAATCTTCAGGTAAATCTTTTATAAATTGTTGTCTTTTTAATTGCATAACGTTGATTGCCCTATTTTTATAAGTGTATATATGTAACATACCTTACGCCATATAGTTAGTGTTACAATAATGTTCAACTGCTATGATTTTAGTCCCAACCGGGTTAAAGCCAAATCCGAAGAAGCCATAGCAATGTCTCTATTTTATTCCAATGTAAATGTGCAATAATTCATAATATAGACATAAAATCAAATTAGTAAAAACTAAAATAGTTACTAACATACTTAAAAGAAATAATTGACATTTAGTATTTTTTAAAATAATTGTTATCAATGTAGCCCAACCTTTGACATCTTTTAATCATATGCGACATTGTTATAAAAGTATTCATAGTACCAGCACTTAGCAATGAAGAACAAAGTTTGGTAAAGTAAAGTAGTTATCGACTACGATCATAAAAAATCGATAAAAGACAAGTGACATTTCTTTTATAAAATTATTGGATTATATGTACTTTAAAACTAACTGAATTCATGTCAAATGTTTTAGGGATGTAGGCCATGTGGGGCTCGTGTCCCTACCACATGAACATAAAACTAACTGAATTCCTGTTAAATGTTTTAGGGATGTAGGCCATGCGGGGCTCGCGTCACTACCACGTCTATAAACCATACTAAAAAGTTTTAAAAGCACTGGAATAAGACACTAATTGTTTTTCAATACACATTTTTTAAGAGGACAAGGAAGTAATTATTGAGTCACGTGCCAGCTTGTGAAGCTCTCCGTGCTTACTGTGGCACGCGTGCCATGACTTCGCCATCTTATGCCAGCTTTTGAAGTTCTCCGTGCTTACTTTGGCACGCGTTCCATAAGTTAGCCATCAATTATCTAGAATGTAATTTTAAGGAATCTCAAAGTATATGAAAATTCAATTAAGATTATATGCGAAACTATATTATTCCTTTTTGGGCTAATCTTACACATTCCGGATAATATATGTAAATTTGGGCTGTGTAGATTACGATGATTTAATAAATTATTCGTTTGAGGTTTTAATCAATGAAATTAATTTAATCGATTGAAATTCAATTGACATTAGGTAAGAGGATTTTTTTAATAATAGCTTTTAAAATATTTATTAGTAGTAAATATTTTAGTTACATACGTTTACCTCCTATTATTATTATTATTATTCAATAGAGGTGCATACGTTAATAAAAAGGTTAACTGCCTTATTTCTTGCTTAGTGTTACGTCACAAAACTTAAGAGCCATTGAATTACAGAGACTTAAAAGAATTTGTAAAATAATTAATTGCCACAAACAAATAATAATCTTCAAATAAATTCATTGTTAAATCCCTAATATTACCACACCCTCTTGTCGTGGTCGGTTAGGCCATTGTTAAATCCCTTATAATACCTTCACCATATTGTCGTGGTCAGTTAGGCCATTGTTAAATCCCTTATAATACCTTCACCATATTGTCGTGGTCAGTTAGGCCATTGTTAAATCCCTTATATTACCTTCATCCTCTTGTCGTGGTCAGTTAGGCCAATGTTAAATCCCTTATATTACCTTCACCATATTGTCGTGGTCAGTTAGGCCATTGCTAAATCCCTTATATTACCTTCACCCTCTTGTCGTGGTCGATTAGGTCATTGTTAAATCCCTTATAATACCTTCACCATATTGTCGTGGTCAGTTAGGCCATTGTTAAATCCCTTATAGTACCTTCACCCTCTTGTCGTGGTCAGTTAGGCCATTGTTAAATCCCTTATATTACCTTCACCCTCTTGTCGTGGTCGGTTAGGCCATTGTTAAATCCCTTATAATACCTTCACCATCTTGTCGTGGTCTGTTGGGACATTGTTAAACCCCTTATAATACCTTCACCCTCTTGTCGTGGTCGGATGAGCGTTTGAAAAAAAAAGTAAAAAGGGATCCACTTCTCGTAATGTTATCGAGCTTTAATATTACACATATACATGTGTCACCTAGCAAGGAATTGTATCGAAATATTAGATTAATCGAATGTACAGTATTTAATGTACAGTATTTAAATTAATGATCATTTAGTTTATCTCTATATATTTCTATGTCGCCGTCTGCTATTGTTTACTTCCACATGTCGCTGGAGTTCTTTCCATCCTTTGTTAACCACACTTTCCCCTCCCCGCCGTTTTACATCAAGTGGAGTTCATACATGTTTAGTCAGTAATTTTTTTTCTTGGTGTGTATTATATTAAACGTAATTAATATTTTAAGATCCTTTAATTAATATGGGATTTAAAATTTATTTTTACGGGTTTTGTAATTGTTTGTTTTAATTAAATCCCTTATATTAACCTTTTTACGGGTTTTGTAATTGTTGGTTGTCTAATTAAATCTCTTATATTAACTTTAAAGTCTTGACATTGGCGGGCAGAAAAAAATACAAGTTAAAAATGACGAAACCTCCTTGATCCTATCGAACGGTAATTTTACATTTAAATTTGGGTCACATAGCAATGTAATGTTACATTTAAACTTGTGTCACATAGCAATGTAATGTTACATTTAAACTTGGGTCACATAGCAATGTAATGTTACATTTAAACTTGGGTCACATAGCAAAGTAATGTGACATTTAAACTTGGGTCACATAGCAATGTAATGTTACATTTAAATTTGGGTCACATAGCAATGTAATGTTACATTTAAACTTTGGTCACATAGCAATGTAATGTTACATTTAAACTTGGGTCACATAGCAATGTAATGTTACATTTAAATTTGGGTCACATAGCAATGTAATGTTACATTTAAACCGTTAGGATAGACACAGTTAGAATGTTTAGAAACTTTACATTAAGCCTGAATATTTATGATAAAGATGTTCTCTAAGCTGATCTCCAATACGACGACCAGTCTCACCCACTTAGATTTTATTACACCTCTAATGGCCACCAAACATCACACCACACTACCAATGTACATGACTCTAAAAAGTCACCAAACAACACACCATACTACCAATGTACATGACTCTAATAAGCCACCAAACAACACACCACACTACCTATGTAAATGACTCTAAAAAGCCAACAAACAACACAACACACGACCAATGTACATGACTCTAATGAGCCACCAAACAACACACTACCAATGTACATGACTCTAATAAGCCACCACACACCACACTACCAATGTACATGACTCTAATAAGCCACCAAACAACACACCACACTACCAATGCACATGACTCTAATAAGCCACCAAGCAACACACCACACTACCAATGCACATGACTCTAATAAGCCACCAAACAACACACCACACTACCAATGCACATGACTCTAATAAGCCACCAAACACCACACTACCAATGTACATGACTCTAATAAGCCACAAAACACAACACTACCAATGTAAATGACTCTAATAAGCCACCAAACAACACACAACACGACCAATGTACATGACTCTAACAAGCCACCAAACAACACACCACACTACCAATGTACATGGCTCTAATAAGCCACCAAACAACACACCACACTACCAATGTACATGACTCTAATAAGCCACCAAACAACACACCACACTACCAAAGTACATGAATCTAACAAGCCACCAAACAACACACCACACTACAAATGTACATGACTCTAATAAGCCACCAAACACCACACTATAAATGTACATGGCTCTAATAAGCCACCGAACACCACACTATAAATGTACATGACTCTAATAAGACACCAAACACCACACTATAAATGTACATGACTCTAATAAGCCACCAAACACCACACTATAAAAGTACATGACTCTAATAAGCCACCAAACAACACACCACACTACCAATGTACATGACTCTAATAAGCCACCAAACAACACACCACACTACCAATGTACATGACTCTAATAAGCCACCAAACAACACACCACACTACCAATGTACATGACTCTAACAAGCCACAAAACAACACACCACACTACCAATGTACATGGCTCTAATAAGATACCAAACACCACGTCAGTGTTTTGGACTCATATTTCTACATATTAATAAGATATTGTTTATGCATCGATAACAATGAGGTTAACAGTAGGTTAAACTGTTGAACTTTACAGTTTGTTTCATGTAATGCTTGTGTTTTATTTTTTTAACATTGACCTGATTATTGTCGTGATTGATTGTCGCGAGCAGCGACTTTTTGTCTTTTTATTTTTATTGACATTAATTTTCGGTGGCATTCAAGTATCTGAAGCCAACAACACAACTAGGAGTGAAGAGAGAAGAATCTGGAGAAATGGGAGGATCAACGCTAAGGTCCCTTGATGACGATCGGATGTCATATAAATTTTTTGAGGTGAATTATTGATTTGAATTAGTGACATGAATCATTGACGTAATATATATGTTAAAATGACTTACCTAGAGTTGTTAGAGTTGTTATCTACGTTTAGATAATATTATCTCTAATCTAACATAAGACACACTTTAAGACTGACAGTACAGGACCACACAAAGTTTCATGTACAAGTCTGGTGTTGTAAGATAGTAGCACAGGACCACACATAGTTTCATGTACAAATCTGGTGTTGTAAGATAGTAGTAAGACAAGGCCTGTTGACTTTCTTTAAACACTTTATTTAAAAAATTACATAAACATTTTTGTAGAGAGGAATCAGTTCAAAAATGTCCTAAGAAAGTATATTTTGTGACAATTAGTTATCATCTTATATGATTAAAGTTTATAAACTTACACAAACTTATATATTAACAATAGTTACATAATACTTTTTGAAAACACCAAATGACTTCTTTCATTAAAGCCAGAAAAAACTCTTTTTAAAGTACTATCAGCTTCAGAAAGTTGAAATAAATTTAATGATTGCTATGACCATTTTAATTTGAACGGAAGACCGTGGTAAATATACAAATACCAATCACGGCTTAAGATTATTTCCTTCAACATTGTTCGATGACACAATTTTTATAGATCCACACATATTCTTAGTTATACAGCACTATTTCAAATTGTATTGGTGTAGAAATTGTGTCTATATTTAGTCACTTGATTGTGCCAGGCGCCATGGCGCCTGCGGCGCCCCCATATTTTGCGCGCCTACGGCGCCAACCTTTTTTTTAAAGACCAACTAACTTATCCTTTTTTGATAAATACGAATTATTTAACTTTATGAAATGTACGCAAAGTATTTATTTAATAATAATTGTGCCAGGCGCCGTGGCGCCTGCGGCACCCCCTTTTTTTGGGCGCCTACGGCGCCAACCTTTTTTTTAAAGACCAACTAACTTTTCATTTTTTGATAAATACGAATTATTAAACTTTATGAAATGTACGCAAAGTATTTATTTAATAATAATTATAGGGGTTGTATTTTGCACACCGATGCACACCAAACAATGACGTCATCATATATTAAATATTTTTACAGCGCTTATCAAAACATGATTTTTCAACTAAACTAACTGCTGAAGGCTGTCGTACATCGCTCCTCAGCGTTTCAACAAAACTAACTGCTGTAGACTGTCGTACATCTCTTGCGTTACGCGTTACGTTACAAACAAACATACAGAACAACACCACTGGGCTTTTATATATATAACTAGGTTGTGCCAGGCGCCGTGGCGCCTGCGGCGCCCCCGTTTTTTGGGCGCCTACGGCGCCAACCTTTTTTTTTTAAAGACCAACTAACTTGTCCTCTTTTGATAGATTGTGCTGTATGTAACCACAAAACCTTTCCTACATATTAATTGAGGTGTGTGTAAAATCTCAAAAAGAAAAGTAACGAGTTTGGAAAATTAAGCGTTATATATCACAGATGGCACTTTTATCAGATAACTGCACAAACAACAACACCTCACCGTTTGTCCGAAAAGATGTTCTTTTAATATTTCCACGACAGTTTTAGCGTGGAATTTTGAATTTCGCAGAATGACGTGCTAACAAATAATTTGTTTAATTTGCAAATAGTAAATTCTATTACTGTTTTACGTTTCATAAAATTATTGTAAGATAATTTAAAAAATAAATAATTTTTACTCTGTTTTTATTTCTTAAATATAGAATATATAGCTAGTGTTTTTCATTATAATACGGTAATTATTTAAAATTAATGGTTATTATTTCTCCATTAATAAACATAAAAATAACATAATCAATTCAAAATAACATAAATAATTCCGAAAAAGACATAGATCTACTTAAAAATTGAAAGCGTCTTTGAAAAATTGACATCTTAAGTAACTAGTAAGAAGACATCAAATGGTGGAATTTTACTAAGTTCAACGCAATCGTATTCTTTTCTATGGTATCTCAATTTATGGGAGCCCGTCCTTTTTAAAGCACTGCAAACTATGCAAACCAACGTCATGGGGCTAATGAAGCGATGCGTGCCGGCTAATGAAGCGATGCGTGCCGGCTAATGATGCGATGCGTGCCGGCTAATGAAGCGATGCGTGCCGGCTAATGAAGCGATGCGTGCCGGCTAATGAAGCGATGTGTGCCGGTTAATGAAGTGATGCGTGCCGGCTAATGAAGCAAAACGTGCCGGATAATGAAGCGATGCGTGCCGGCTAATGAAGCAAAACGTGCCGGCTAATGAAGCGATGCGTGCCGGCTAATGAAGTGATGCGTGCCGGCTAATGAAGCGATGCGTGCCGGCTAATGAAGCGATGCGTGCTGGCTAATGAAGTGATGCGTGCCGGCTAATGAAGTGATGCGTGCCAAAAGAGCCATGTGCGCCAAATGCCCACCTAAACTGAACTAGAAAGTACTTTCAAACAAACTCAAATTATATGAACAATCAATTAAGAGTAGCTTTCTACGCTAAACTAATTTGTGATGTGATGTAAATTTTTATCACGTTCTTGGTATTATCTGTAAATTACAGAAGCGGAAATAAACGAATAATCAATCGATTAATTTTTTGTTAATGTTTTATTCTTTTTAAATTGATATACTGATATAAGTTCGAGGAAAATTTTAGAAAATCTTACTAATGTCTTTTCCCAGTGTGTTAATATATTTTTTTTCATGCTCATCTCTCAGATTATTATTATTTATGTATACGTGTCTACGTAAACAAAATGATTACTTTTCCTCATTTCTTGCAAAGCAGAAAAAATTAGCCGTGTTACGTCACAAACTTTTTGGGTTATGAAATTACTGAGACTTAACGAATTTCGTTAACTATTTAATCGTAATTTATCATGATCTATATATGGTGATAAATTAAAATGAATGTACATTAATCCATTAATTAATTACATTTGTCCCATTAATGAACAAAAAAATCAGCCCAAACTTAATATATTACGTTTAAAACCTTATAACAAAAAAAAAAAAAAAAAAAAAAAAAAAAAATTTT
>MUZC01001563.1:44993-61389 GCA_002072015.1 Radix auricularia
ACATATCGTAAATATCATAACTCTAACATATCGTAAATATCATAACTCTAACATATCGTAAATATCATATCTCTCACATATCGTAAATATCATAACTCTCACATATCGTAAATATCATAACTCTAACATATCTTAAATATCATAACTCTAATATCGTAAATATTATAAATGTAACATATCGTAAATAACATAACTCTAACATATCGTAAATATTATAACTGTAACATATCATTAATAACATAACTCTCACATATCGTAAATATCATAACTCTAACATATCTTAAATATCATAACTCTCACATATCGTAAATATCATAACTGTAACATATCGTAAATATCATAACTCTCACATATCGTAAATATCACAGCTGTAACATATCGTAAATATCATAACTGTAACATATCGTAAATATCATAACTGTAACATATCGTAAATATCATAACTCTAACATATCGTAAATATCATAACTGTAACATACCGTAAATATCATAATTGTAACATATCGTAAATATCATAACTCTCACATATCTTAAATATCATAACTCTAACACATCGAAATATCATAACTCTAACATATCGAAATATCATAACTGTAACAAATCGTAAATATCATAACTCTAACATATCGAAATGTCATAACTCTAACATATCGTAAATATCATAACTGTAACAAATCGTAAATATCATAACATTAACATATCGTAAATATCATAACTCTCACATATCTTAAATATCATAACTCTCACATATCTTAAATATCTTAACTCTAACATATCGTAAATATCATAACTCTCACATATCGTAAATATCATAACTGTAACATATCGTAAATATCATAACTCTAACATATCGAAATATCATAACTGTAACATATCTTAAATATCATAACTCTCACATATCTAAAATATTATAACTTTCACATATCGTAAATATCATAACTGTAACATATCGTAAATACTAATGCCATGAAAATCTAGAATATTTAATGTTGTTATAAATCAATGTTAAATCAATTATTTTCTAAAAAAAAAAAAAAAACTAATTCAATACTTATTCTTAGCAAAAAAGTAATTATTAAAATTATTAAATGAATAAACAATGCACACACGCACACATACACACAATCAAAACAAAAAAGGAAAAAGAACAACAACCAAACAAAAAAACAAAAACATTTTCTGTTAGTTCGTGACAATTTAGTGTTTTATCACGGGCATTTTGCTGAGGTCTTAGTATATACATTTTTGTATTGTCCAAGTATAAACATTGTTTAAATAGATATATAATTAAAAACTAGCAGCTACAACAAACAAAAAAATTAATGATACAATTTTATATCTTAAATCACTTTTGCTATAAAAGTAGAGCATGTTGAATTACGGTTATGTTCTGATTTATTTTGAATCCCTTTCTACAGGGGGCGATGTCAAGTGGCATGTCACTTTGATAAAATGGTTGGCTCTATGAGGCTATTGCGTAAACCCATGGCACCATTACCTTAAAATTGTTACACAAGGGCATATACTAACAGTAAACATGTGTACGTTGTGGTTTTTATGATCTTATAGTGTTACTATTTGATGATACACTGTTCTTGATAATGTATGTGTTGTGTGCATATTCTATGCTAAGTTTCATACAAACAAACATTTAAGCAACATAAAAATACGAATTGTTCTCATTGATGGGTATATTATAATTTCACAAACTTCTGTTTGTAAACAAATATCAATTTAACAATAAATAATTTTCCCAACTTGTCATAAAATATTTTTTTGTTATTGTAACATGACTGCTATGGTTCTTTGTTGTGTCAAATTTACGGGAAATTCCAATTTAATGCGTATTTAATATGTTAATACAATGTTCTTTAATCAAATGTCTTGACATTTGGTCTTAAATTGTGTTTTTAGCCTACTATTTGAAATTATACTTGTATTGCATTGTTATATTTGATAGCATAAATAACTAAAGACAATTTGTTTTATAGAATGTTGCTAAATTAGTTCTTATTTTCTAGGAATCTTAAAAAATAAATTGTTCTATAACATAGAAACAATTTAAATCCTCAATGCAAGATACAAATTGCATACAAAATGAATAAGTACTTTTTTTTTAAAACATATTTATGTTTGTGTATTATGTGTGTGTGTTGTTTTTTTGTGTAAATGTGTATGTGTGTGTTTGTTTGTATGTTTGTGTGTGTGAAAAACAGAAGCATTACAGAAGCATTGTCATAACATCGTGACCGACCGTCGGATAGTGGTATGCTATTAGATTCCAGTTTCTCTACGATAACTATTTCTAGGCTTTTTGCGTCTTTGGAATGTATCTTTGCAAAATCTGAAAATGATTCTTTGATAGTTACGTTTTAGTTTGTAAATCCACATCCACAAATCGGATGACTTGAGAAAGCTTTTCCGGTGTCCTAGATCGATTGGAGTAAAGTAAGATACCGTAGTACTTGTGTTTTCTGATTTCACTCAACAGCTGATTCCTTACAGTCGATGTAAGTAGGTGGATACATTCATTTTGGATTCCGGTGATAAATAAGATACTAAACCTAGATTTTCTCGGGCATTTTGTTGGTGTTTTTTCTAACAGTTGATCCTACTGAGCAACAAGTTTTATCGGCGATGGATAGGAAAGAAAGGCGGTGCCTGATGTTTCAAATGAAAGGAATCCAACTTGCTTTGACACTCCGATACAAGCCCGTGAGAGGAGAGACCTTCCCTCCCCTCTCCCACTTTACTCCCTAAACATGAGAATTGGGGAAGTACGATTTATCTTTTTAAAGAGTCACAACATGCAGCAGGGCTTTTCAACCTTTTTAGATTCCTGGACCACTTGAAAAATATGTGCCTTATCTACGGGCCACTACTAAAAATTATTTCTGCATTTTCTTGTTTTTTTGGTGATTTCGTACAATTTATAACTGAGAGTCATATAATGTATCTGCTTTTCTTGCCGAGTGGAATTAATTTTATTGAGCTTTTCAAAAATGTCAGCCAATTAAGCCAGACTAGTAACCCATTAGCCATGGTTCAAACTATAAAAAAAGTTTTGAGTTATTTCTACATGAAAATCGATTACGTCATCGCGTAATTAAAACAGTCAGATAAGCAGCGAACTTCAGTATACATTAGTAACTGTTAACGTTCAAATTTCATATTCGAGCATAAGAAATCAAAGAGACGAGAATTTAATTGACGAGCTTGATAAAACTAAAAACCATTATGGCCAGATCAGAAATATATTTAAGTCCGCGTTAATTCTTTTACTTGCTAGTCTATCTCGATTAATCCTACAGTGCGTAAATTTCATGCTTCTCTCACGGACCACCTGGCAAATCTTCGCGGACCACTAGTTATCCGTGGACCACATGGTGAGAACCACTGCTTTAAGCCACTCCTTTTTCTTGTCTTGGTAATTTTGTTTGCTTCTAGTGTCGTCTCTGGTAGCTCTATTAAAAGAATCGTATTGGTCTCTTACTGCTCACTACCATAAACTCACATTTTTTTAATTAAAAAAAATACATCAGCAATCCTACATTAGAATGTTTCATTTATTTATGAGCAGAATGGCGCCCCTTAACGTTCGATGGGGGCGCTTAAATCATGTTTAACAACTGTTTTGTAATAAAGATATGTTCGGAGCTTTAATATTCAATCTTGAAAACGTATTTGGGATACATTAGTTTACATTAAAATGAAATTAAATAATGAGTTTTAATACTCATTTTGGCGCCCCCTAACGTGGAGCCCGGGGGCGTTCGCCCCCCCTCGCTACGCCACTGAAGTAAGAAACAACAGTCAGGTTGTTACAAGTAAACAGAATGTCACCTACACAGTTAAAAACAACAGTCAGGTTGTAACAAGTAAACGCAAATACAAACAAAAAATCAGGTTGTTACGAGTAAACAGTTTATCAACTACAAAGTAAAAGCATTTGGTTGTAAAAATGCATCATTAAAAATTCCTTATTTTGGGACGGAAGCTAAATAGAGCACACAGACTTAGATAGTTGTGTCACATTATTTGTATGAAGATAAATATGGCACACATATAGAGAGAGTTGTGTGTCACATTATTTGTATGAAGATAAATATGGCACACAGATTTAGAGATGTGTGTCACTTTATTTGTATGAAGATAAATAGGCCACACATATTTAGAGAGTTGTGTCACATTAATTGCACCAATATAAATAGGGCACACATATTTAGAGAGTTGTGTGTCACATTATTTGTATGAAGATAAATAGGGCACACAAATTTTGAGACAAGTGTCACATTACTTGTATGAAGATAAATAGGGCACACAAATTTAGAGACTAGTGTCACATTACTTTTATGAAGATAAATAGTGACACATATTTAGAGAGTTTTGTCACATTATTTGTATGAAGATAAATAGGGAACACAGATTTAGAGACTTGTGTCACATTAATTGTATGAAGATAAATAGGGCATACAGATTTAGAGATTTTTATTCACATTAATTGTATGAAGTAGTACAAAAAATATTTCAGCAATACACAAATACTTATTAATCTCATTAGTTTTGAAAATTTTAAGCTTACAAAGATGTCTGTGTAAAAGAGAGGTATTTAAAATTATTTATAGTCTACTGCCAGTTTGGTCTATCAAATATATTTTTTAATTTAATAAGTCAGTAGATCTAATTGTTTATCTTGGTGCCGAGTTTACGGGAAATCCAATTTGTACACAAATATTCATAGTACAATAGCTAGGGTTCTATGTTGACAAATCATGCATTTTTGTGCTACAAACACCAAACTTGGCACAGATGTTCATTTTTGTATGCTGAATAAAATGTGATACAGAGCCACAGCAAAATTTTGATCAGTTTCTATTTATAGTAACATTAAAAATGGCAGCTTGAAGAAATTCATGTAAGGGGGACAAACTGAAAATTTTTAAGCTACAAACACCAAACCTGGCACAGATGTTCATTTTTTTATGCTCAATAAAATGTGATCCAGAGCCATGGCAAAATTTTGATCAGTTTCTATTTATAGTAACATTAAAAATGGAAGCTTAAAGAAATTCATGTAAAGGGGGACAAACTGATAATTTTTAAGCTACAAACACCAAACCTGGCACAGATGTTCATTTTTTTATGCTCAATAAAATGTGATACAGAGCCACAGCAAAATTTTCATAAGTGTCTATTTATAGTAACATTAAAAATGGCAGCTTAAAGAAATTCATGTAAGGTGACAAACTGATAATTTTTAAGCTACAAACACCAAACCTGGCACCAAACCATGCAGTTTATAATGCAAATCAAAATGTGAGACAGAAAATGCACAAGTTTGTTAAGTTTCTATTTTTATTTGCATAAAAATGGCCACAAAATTTTTTTTGAGTATGATGATAAATTGTTTACATTTTTTAATCTGGTTCAATTTGTGTTAGATGCTTGAACTGCATGTTGTACTGAAAAGTCGGCTCCACAGACACAGCTGCATAAAGCAGGGCATTTTAAATCGGCCTTGTTGCACTTACAACGCTTGGATCTGCATTCTTTTTTACAAGCACATTTCAACATTTCACGACAAGTCATAGATGCTTGTGGCTAAGCAGTCCAAAAAGGCTGCCCTTGTCTGTCCATTAACTGCCAACCCCACTCACTTGGATCAGGAAGCACTGGTTGTCGTTCATGTGCCTGGCTCCAATATGGCATCCTTGATAAATTGCCCGTTTGCAGTGCTGAAACAAGGGCTCACTCGTTGGAGGAATGTTTTCAATTTGGCGGCCAGTCTTTGTAAACATGTATTTCCTGGCACTGTTGACATCATGACAGTTGCTACCTCTGTCATACAAAAGCGTCACAAAAAGCTCCAGAACAAACATGTCCGGAACTGTTAGTTCAAATGGAGCACAACACATATTTTGAAATGTGGCTGTAACATGGTCGAAGTTGCTCCAGACCTCCCAAGTTGTTTTATTGTTGATACCATTAAAACAGCTGACGGTGTCACAACAGGTAAAACTGTGAAACAAAGGCAGACACTGGGCTCTGGCAACACCTGAAACTGTGCTTATGTATTGAGCTTCAATGTATCGGTAGTCTTTTCCTGTACCCATGGCAATCCATAATTCCAGGTGAGGGTGGCGAGTCATGGCAGCCACAGAAAGAACCACCACATCTGCGTCGACAGTGTGAATCAGAATCCTGCTGCAATGTTTCCTCAACACCATCTCCATCATCCAGTCTAGTTAAAAAGCTAGGTGACAGTGCACCAAATTCACCAAACTTAGTCAGATTTTCAGCCAAAGTAACATATGTAGATCTTTGATTTGTTTGTCTGGCATTAGTGGGACACTGTAATTTTTCTTTGGTATTATTCTGACAAAGCGCACACATATCCCAGTTAGTGGATTGAAAACTAGCAGCATCTTGGTTTTCATGACTTACATTATGATTATTAATGGCTGAATAAAAAGTGGCTGCACAATCTAAAAGAAAGAGAAAAATAAATGTTTAAACAATTTCAAAGATCTCATAGACAGCAATCCAAAATTTATACTAAAGTTTAGATGCTATGACTCATGAAGAATGATAATGAAATAGGTAGATTTAATGCATGCATAAATCTGACCTTATATTAAGTTATATAAAGTTAACAAAGATGGAGCACTTAAAAGGCCTAACAGCCTGTTCATCAACAAGCTACTATTACTACTACTACCATTACTACTACTAATACTACTACTAATACTACTAATACTACTATGACTACTACTACTACTACTATTAAAGTATAAGTATTATTTTTAATTTGATTAATTTATTAATATGAATATGATTATCACTACCAGTTTGTTGGGCTTTTTAAAATGTGATTACTGATCCAATATAAATTATCCGCATTCTATATTATATTATCATTATCTAACAAAAATGAATGAACGCACTTTGCAGCAAAATAAAAGCTAGTACTTACCCAAATCAATAAATCTTCGCCTTTTCGGAGTTTCCTAAGATACTTTCACTTTCTGTTTGTGTTCGGCCATCTTGCGATTCAGTTTGTGCAGCACTGTACTCTCGCACTGAAGGCTTTATTTTAATTATTAAAGTATGTGTATTCGGTAATCAATAAAATAATCAAATAAGAAACCAAATTTAGTTAATTTTGCTATAAAAAAGGAATTTTTTTCTATGTTTACTGCTTTAGAAAACGTGTTGCAATATTTGAGTTGGAAATAAGTAAATTCCTACGCGTCTGCAAATAATCCCTACGCTTTATGATACCATACGTTAAAAAAAACAAAGAATTGTTTTGGCTCTGTTTCTAAATTTAAAATATTATTATTTTTGAACACATTTTAACTCATGTCATGTTTGTAGCACGATGATGCACAATCTATATATAAAAATGCAACATAGAACCCTAGCTACAAAAGCAACATTTTAAACTAAATTTGTGTAGAAATTGTGTCTGCATTTTGTCAATGAGAAAAAAAAAATGAATTTCATCGCAACCTCTGATGCGCTTTTTTGTGTATTGCTCGTAATCGCTGGATCAAAAAGCTCCGATTAAAAAATATGTTAAAATTGTGTTGCTCTTGAGAAAATTAGGGTTAGAAAGTAAGATTTTTTTTTAAAAAGTAATTGTAGATCTATATAAAACGAGCAAAATACCCGTGCTACGCTACGGGGTAGGCACAATAAGAGTAACATTATTTAGTTTTGGGTCTCAAATTCTCCTAAAAAATTAATATAAACGGATCTGGAAATTAGGGTTGTGATAAATCAAACCCTTCTTAATAAAAACAAAGATACGTGTGTCGAGAAAAATAATCATTTTATTAGTTTAAATATTACCCATTAATTTTGGTATTTCTGCTTTAATATAGCAACATCTTTATCATCCGTGGCTCTACAGCTAATGTAGGGCCCTGGCTTGCTCAACCACATCCTTCCATTGAGATCGATTGATGGCTTTCTTTCACCATGCTCGAACCCCTTTAATAACGCATGGTATATTCTCTACCAGAAAAACAAATGTCGTTAACAGTTACAAAAAGATAACGGGCAAAGTTCACTTTCTTTTCACGTGAGTCAAAACATTAAAACAATATCTTTCCACAGGATTTCTTTGGTTCTTAGAAATAGCTTGCTAAACACCCATTTGTTTTATAGTCTTAGCATGAAATTAGTTCAAGACGAATAAAATATTTTTAGCCAGATAATATTTGTGAATATTTTGGCTTGGGGAGAGTAGGAAATATGGTTTACTTGTTTTAAAGGCACATGTTCCTTTGACGTGAATAAAAACATAAGAACAATGCTGCTTTTTAAGAAAATGGTGAGAAATTGATCTTCTTATCAATTTAATGTCAATTATTATATATTCCCGCACATTTTTTCTAATCGTAAAAATTCACTTTATATCAATCTTTTTTCCCGTTGTACACTATTCATCTAATAAACTCAAAACAGCTTGGCACAAAATGAATTGTTGTCAGTGTGTTTTTTGACATAACACGGACTTCCTTATGCTAGATCCTATGTATAAGTCGTAATACACGTGATATTTCTTTACACTTAATATATTTACCCCTTAAAGAACAGTTTTTACCCGAAGCGTATGTAATGCAACCGCATTGTTCGAGAAATGTACCCAATTTTTAAAATGGATTTTTCATTATTTGTTAGGTCTAGAGTAAAATACATGTGTTAAGATTACTTTTTACATTGGAAAAGCTCTCCAAAACATTATTTCTATTTCTAGGCTAAGCATGCCTTTATCAAATGAATAGGATTTTTTTGCGCCAGATACTTTACTTTTGTTATGCAAATAGTATTTTCTATTTGGTGGTTGGACACTTCGACCCCGGACGATTCGACCCCGGACGGTTCGACCCTGGCAGTTTGACCACAGGACGTTTTGTCCCCGGTCGTTTTGACTCCGGTAGGTTCGACCACGGAAGGTTCGACCCCGGGGTTATTCGATCCCTGACAATTCCACAAAGGGACGTTTCGACCCCGAACGTTTAAACCACTTTCTATCTACACCGTAGAAAATTATTATTATTTTGTTTATATATACAATTTTAAAAATACTGGTTGTCATGTTAGAGGCGCAACATTATCAGACACAGAAATAACCAAATCACACACACATACGCACATAGTCCCTCCTCCCCCCCCCCACACACACAAACTTGCACCAATAGAAAACTCTACAGTTTTAACCATAACACGTACCATAATATTGCATTATTCTAGCAATAAGTCTTTTTATGTAAACTTTTTCATTAATCTACCATTTAATCCACAACATCCATTCCTTTATAGTTTATGCATGACCTTTATTTAGGGCAAAGTAGATTTATTTTTATTCAGCTGTTTAATACTTATGTGATTGGGATGCGTAGGGATGGGGAGATTTTTTAATATTGTCTATTTGTTAAAAAAAAAACACGTTGAATCGCAAGGTTTGGGTTTAAAATTTTACACTGCTGGTTTTCTTAATCTTTGCAAAAAAGACATTATCAGTGGCTAAGAAATAGTGCCACTAAGGGCTCGGAAATATTATAAACTCATGACCCAAGAAATGAAAAGCACCCTTCAAATAGCTCACAAAGTTGCCTCTCTTTATAAAAATTACAATTCCGCTATTTAACTTACAACAGAGTATAGATCTAAATGCTTGTACACGTACCATTTTTTTAATTTCAAATCCCTGAGCGTTTACTTTCAATACGAATTTCCTTAATGACAGTTTATAATGAAATCGATCCAAAACACTCACTTGTATTAAGTAAGCACCTAAGATAAATACCTCTTCCTCCTAGCAAATATTTGCAATTGTTTTTTATGATAAATCACTCGTTGAATGCTTCAAAAGCGGTTCCGTGTAAATTTTTCTTTAAGAAATTTTTATTCTCTGTAATTTTAACTTGTTATAAACCAATATAAAATTTGCCTCCATCCAATTATATACAAAGATGTATAAAAGCTTATATTAAAATGTAAAATTGATATTTCATCTACAGTTAAATAATTTCTTCACATTTATTTCTATACTTATTTAACAGTGACTAAGAGTAATTAGTTCGACCCATCTTAGTGTGATTTTATTATTGTAAAATACAATGAAAATGATTACAAAGGTTCCATTTTCTTTACAAATAAATATGCACCAATCTTACCCAATTACATGTTGCAAATATAAATAATGCAATTTCGAAAGCGACTATAAGTTCTTTTCAAAGTTTATTTTCCATTGTAACACTTCATGCGAGTAATCATCCAACTAATGCGCAAGGGCTCATTTCTTCTAAAATCAAACATAAAGTAGAAACCATCTCTGAAAAAATCATTGGAGATTGTTCTTCTAATTAACAGTTTTTTAAGTCACATTCAATGACTTCCCGTTTTCTGTTATTCAAGCACCCATGCAGATCGCATCGGCAGAAACTTGTGTTCATAAAATTAACGGAATTTTTTATAATCCAGTGCATAATTTTAACTATACCTAAATCATTACCTTGTAATGTCTTTTCAATATTTAATTTCACTTTTAGCTATCTATGAATTAAATCATTATTTAACAACTAATACAAACACACAGTCACACGCACACACAGACGCACATACACACGCACACACATATGAACACACTCGCACACATACATATTCACACACTCGGATTATAATCAAGATAAAAAGTAACCTCAAATAAATTAATATAATAAAAGCTTCATGACGCCACTTAATTTTATTTTTACGGCGCGCAAAACCACACCCTCTGTTAATCTCAAACCCAAAATTATTATGATTTTGCGTCTATATTTTCAATTTTAAAAAAAAGTTAGCAAGAGTTGCGTGGTATAGGGGCTTCACACACACACACTGACGGACGGAAATGTGCTTAGGCGCATTATTATATAGATACCGTGAAACATTAATATAAACTTGTGTAAGTTTGTTTAAGTTTTTAAAAGAGTGTTTTAAAAGTAAATTTAAATGTAGTATACACTCAACAAATTTAAAAAAATAATTAGATTAAACTATCACATTATTTACTAGATTGTGCCAGGCGCCGAGGCGCCTGCGGCGCCCCCGTTTTTTGGGCGCCTACGGCGCTGGGCGCCTACGGCGCCAACCTTTTTTTTTAAAGACCAACTAACTTTTCCTTTTTTGATAGATTGTGCCGGGCGCCGTGGCGCCTGCGGCGCCCCCTTTTTTTGGGCGCCTACGGCGCCAACCTTTTTTTTAAAGACCAACTAACTTGTCCTTTTTTGATAAATACGAATTATTAAACTTTATGAAATGTACGCAAAGTATTTATTTAATAATAATAATAGGGGTTGTATTTTGCGCACCGTATTTTGCGCACCGATGCACACCAAACAATGACGTCATCCTATTAAATATTTTTACAGTGCTCATCAAAACACGATTTTTCAACTAAACTAACTGCTGTAGACTGTGGTACATCTCTTGCGTTACGCGTTACGTTACAAACATACCCACACCACTGGGCTATTATATATATAATACTTACGTAAACTTTAAAATTAACATAAAGTGGTTAGCTTATCTGTATGTTGAACTTTATCAATAGTAATGTCTCAGTAGCGTCGACTGAAAGGCATACATTATTTAAGTGGCATGCCACTGAAGTCGTTCCCTTTAATTAGGGATAAAATTACTTCAACATGCAATAAAAATTCGGCCCATGTGGTTAACACCAGTGCTGCCAGCGCTAGGTTTTTCAACCTAGATCTAGGTTTTTTTTACCCTGCCTAGGTTTCTAGGTTTTTTATTTCAAAAATAGTCACAATCTAGGTTTTTTTAAATATTTTTTTTTTAAAAAGTAATTAATCGATGTGGAAGAAACAAAATAATTAATTATATGCAATTAACATTCTAAATAATTTCGATTTTTCAAAAAATAAAAATAAGCAGTATGTAGCAACAGTATTATTAGCCGCTCTATAATGTTCCATTAGTATACCTATGCCTATGGCTCTATGCTACTAAATTCGAAAGGTGGCGCCATCTGCCTGAAAAATTCTGGTACAACTTGAATGAGCAAAAATATTCAATTTTATTTTATTAGATTATTAGAGGCTCTAACATTTTCTTTTGTAGGCGATGACAGAATATACTCTAAAGTATATGCGGTATTGAGTATATGCTTAAGATAATCTAGTACAAGACTCAGATAACCATAAGGAATTATTCCAAGAATGCTCATAAGATTGCCAAATGATTTATAAAGATGATGGCATAAGTGATAAAAAAAATCGGATGTAAATATTTTTACAAATAGTTTTGTAGAATATATTAATAAATGCCAATGCCAAACCGATTTTGGGGAAGGCAGGAATGTGAGATGTGTGACAAGGGGGAGGGGCTGTTTAAAAATTGTGACGTCACTTCAAAAACGCGCAACTTTAAAAGAAAACTCCACTTTAATATTTGATTCCTAACTTTTAGTGAAGTTTAAAATGGCTTCACACCCTTTACGCTATTTGCTTGCATCATCCATTTACACTAAATACATACTTTAATAAAAATTGACAATAAAAATTATTTGAGACATGCTATATTTAAAATTAGTGGGTGGGTTGGGAGCTTTGTGACGTCATTTTTGTTTATTTTTAGCATGTCTAGGTTTTTTTCTCTTTTTTTCCTTCTAATCTAGGTTTATTTTGACGTGTTGGCTAGGTTTTTCCTAAAATTGTCGCTGGCAGCACTGGTTAACACTAAATCCGATCAACCATAACCTTGACTCTATTGGATGCTATGTTTCAATTTATAATGATCCACACTATAGGTAACTAATAAAAAAAAATAATCAACCTAATTTCATTTGACTTAGATCTAGTTCCTAAATTGATAATAATAAAAATTATTGAAGATTAGTTTTTTTTAATAAATAATTGATCAAAATTTGTCACAACATCTGACATCTCAAGCAGAATTTTCATAAAATAATGCATAGTAAAGCACTTAGCGATAAATAACATAGTTTGGTAAAGTAAGCTAGTTACCGACTACGATTATAAAAATCTCTGAAGACAAGTAAAAGACAAAAGACTATTCTATTCTACAATTATTGTTGGATAAAACTAATTAAATTCACGTAAAATGTTTTTGGATGTAGGCCACGCCGGGCTCGTGTCGCTACCTAAAGAATGCACCAGTTACTGGGGAAATGGCCAGTTTATTGCAGATGGTCAACAATACTAAAAAAGTTTTAAAAGCACTGGGTTATAACTCTTGTTTATATTCCATTGAGTTTTTTTATTTTTTTTATTTATTTTTTTATTTTTTTTTTAATTTTTTTTACTAAAGAAATATTGATTAAGGAAATACTATTTTAGTAGCGTTCTGGTTAATGAAGCGATGCTTGCTAACTGTGTCAGTCAACTGATCTAGAACGTACATTTAAAAAACCCAAATTATATGAATATTAAGTTAAGGGTAGCATTTCACGCCCAACTATTTTGTGATGTGATGTATAATATACATTATATTACATATATTACATGCAACCAATTTAAGGGTATCCTTACATGCCAAATTATTTTGTGAGGTGATGTATATACACAACCAATTTAAGGGTAGCCTTACAGGCCAAATTATTTTGTGATTTGATGTATATATGCAAACAATTTAAGGGTAGCCTTACAGGCCAAAATATTTTTTGATGTGATGTATATATGCAAACATTTTAAGGGTAGCCTAAAAGCCAAACTATTTTGTGATGTGATGTATATATGCAAACAATTTAAGGGTAGCCTTACAGGCCAAACTATTTTGTGATGTGAGATGTATATATGCAAACAATTTAAGGGTAGCCTTACAGGCCAAACTATTTTGTGATGTGATGTATATATGCAAACAATTTAAGGGTACCCTTACAGGTCAAACTATTTTGTGATGTAATGTATATATGCAACCAATTTAAGGGTAGCCTTACAGGCCAAACTATTTTGTGATGTGATGAATATATACAACCAATTCTTGACACATAATCAGAAAATAATGTCGTCCACAGACCATGACGGCTGATCTGTTCGTCAGTGATGCAGTTTTCACAGGACATTTCTAGGAGTTTTACACGCATTATACAGCCACCTAACTAGTGTTAGGTACCCATTCGAAGCTGAGTGACTCAGGGACATTATCCAGCCACCTAACTAGTGTTAGGTACCCATTAGAAGCTGAGTGACTTAAGAACATTATCCAGCCACCTAACCAGTGTTAGGAACCCATTATAAGCTGGGTGACTCAAGAAGATTATCCAGCCACCTAACCAGTGTTAGGTATCCATTAGAAGCTGGGTGACTCAAGGACATTATCCAGCCATCTAACCAGTGTTAGGTACCCATTAGAAGCTGGGTGACTCAAGGACATTATCCAGCCACCTAACCAGTGTTAGGTACCCATTAGAAGCTGGGTGACTCAAGGACATTATTCAGGCACCTTAATAGTCTTAGGTACCCATTAGGAGCTGGGTGACTCAAGGACATTATTCAGGCACCTTAATAGTCTTAGGTACCCATTAGAAGCTGGGTGACTCAAGGACATTATCCAGCCACCTAACCAGTGTTAGGTACCCATTAGAAGCTGGGTGACTCAAGGACATTATCCAGCCACCTAACTAGTGTTAGGTACCCATTAGAAGCTGGGTGACTCAAGGACAATATCCAGCCACCTACTAGTGTTAGGTACCCATTAGAAGTTGGTTGACTCAAGGACATTATCCAGCCACCTACTAGTGTTAGGTACCCATTAGAAGCTGAGTGACTCAAGGACATTATCCAGCCACCTTACCAGTGTTAGGTACCCATTAGGAGCTGGATGACTCAAGGACATTATCCAGCCACCTAACTAGTGTTAGGTACCCATTAGAAGCTGGGTGACTCAAGGACATTATCCAGCAACCTAACTAGTGTTAGGTACCCATTAGAAGCTGGGTGACTCAAGGACATTATCCAGCCACCTAACTAGTGTTAGATACCCATTAGAAGCTGGGTGACTCAAGGACATTATCCAGCCATCCAACCAGTGTTAGGTACCCATTAGAAGCTGGGTGACTCAAGGACATTATCTAGCAACCTAACCAGTGTTAGGTACCCATTAGAAGCTGGGTGACTCAAGGACATTATCTAGCCTCCTTACCAGTGTTAGGTACCCATTAGAAGCTGGGTGACTCAAGGACATTATCCAGCCACCTAACTAGTGTTAGGTACCCATTAGAAGCTGGGTGACTCAAGGACAATATCCAGCCACCTAACTAGTGTTAGGTACCCATTAGAAGCTGGGTGACTTAAGGACATTATTCAGGCACCTAGCTAGATTTAGGTACCCATTAGAAGGTGGGTGACTCAAGGACAATATCCAGCCACCTAGCTAGTGTTAGGTACCCATTAGAAGTTGGGTGACTTAAAGACATTATCCAGCCACCTAACTAGTGTTAGGTACCCGTTAGAAGCTGGGTGACTCAAGGACATTATCCAGCCACCTAACTAGTGTTAGGTACCCATTAGAAGCTGGGTGACTCAAGGACATTATCCAGCCACCTAACTAGTGTTAGGTACCCATTAGAAGCTTGGTGACTCAAGGACATTATCCAGCCACCTAACCAGTGTTAGGTACCCATTAGAAGCTGGGTGACTCAAGGACAATATCCAGCCACCTAACTAGTGTTAGGTACCAATTGAAGCTGAGTGACTCAAGAACATTATCTAGCCACCTTACCAGTGTTAGGTACCCAGTAGACAATACCATTGGTCCTACTTGGAATATGGATTTATTGAGACAGTAAATCTGGTAACAGACAATACAATTGGTCCTACTTGGAATATGACTTTATTGAGATAGTTATTCTTGTAACAGACAATACCATTGGTCATATTAGGAATATGGATTTATTGAGACAGATAATCTTGTATCAGACAATACCATTAGTCCTACTTGGAATTTGGATTTATTCAGACATTTAATTAAAGGAAAAAAAAAACAACACTACTCAAGAAGTTTGCCAATCTGTGTGACATATTCTTCCAGTTCAATGAATTCAATATAACCATATGAGTAGAATTTACACTTCTTTTCAAATTGGATGACAAAGTAGCTGCATATAAAGTCTAAATGATTTGGTGGAAATTCGCGCGAACGAAATCATTTGCGATGTGTTTCATACATAAGCGTGAATTCTAAGTGAGACTGAGCCTCAGTACTCATTGTCCCAGTTGGTTCATGATCACCTGAATTTGTTTCTAATAGAATTGTAGCGCTACTTCCCACCAACAAAAGACTCAAGAAATTGTAGCGCTACTTCCCACCAACAAAAGACTCAAGAAATTGTAGCGCTACTTTCCACCAACAAAACACACAA
>MUZC01001564.1:0-10000 GCA_002072015.1 Radix auricularia
GTTATCCCAATAGCTCTATGCCAGTGTTGTTATCCCAATAGCTCCAGGTCAGTGTTAGGCCAATCGCTCCAGAGTCTCCATTAGCCTTTAGCCACATATTTGCCAGCTTGGCTTTTATAACCGCTTTCGTCATTTTTGTTCGAAATACTTGGTTAAAAAACAACAAACTAAAACAGATTTATACCATTATTTATTGTCCAGCAGAGCAGTGGTGTTTGTGTGAGGGTGTGGGTGGCGGGTGGTGTTCAGCGTACATTGAGTACAGAGCAACTGTGGACTAACCGCTGCTCTCAAGTCGCGCGCTGCTCTGCTGTTAACACATTGCTGCACGCCAACAATGAATAAAATTCCATTTTTTAAAAAAAGAATATAATATGAAAAAACAACAACAACAACAAAAAAAAACAACAAACAAACAAACAAAAAACATCAAACAAACAAACAAACAAACAAAACAACCTTTACCAATATTAATTGTTGAAAATAATTTAGGCTTGATCTAAAATTGTGGAAAAGCTTGCTGCGTTAAGTCAACGGAGAGATGTTATGCTACATCGCTTTGTACATTCCTCGCGCAAAACGATCTTAATCTGAATCAGAGGCGTCACTAGGGTTGGTGTCACCCGGGGCGGTTGCTCATGGTGTCACCCGGGGCGGTAGGTCATGGTGTCACCCCCTCATGATTTAATCCATAGAACTCTTCCGTGTTTTCCACTGCCAAATAACGGGAATATATAGAATTTTATGGTCTGGTGTCACCCCCCCTGATGGTGTCACCCGGGGCGGCCCGCCCCTCGGCACCCCCCTAGCGACGCCACTGATCTGAATATCTTAATATCTGCACACCAGAACTTGTAGTTACTAAACAGATTTTAAAACAAAAACTTGGCTGTATAGATCAACGCTTTTCAGCAGAATCATAACAATTAAGTTTCAATATAATAATAAGTCAAGTTGCAATGTGTCTCTCTTAATAAATTTGACTTATTTAAAATTTGTTAAGAGTGTAACACATAGATCTATATTTCTTCAACATAAGAAAATTGCAATAACCATTGAAATGTTTAAATAAGTAAAATGGAATGAAAATAATTTTAAAGATACACCACAAAAGGAATTGTTCAATGCGAGTTGGTTCGTGACCCAAAGTGTTTCAATGCGAGTTGGTTCGTGACCCAAAGTGTTTCAATGCGGTTCCTAACAATTTAATTTTTTTAAGGGCTCTGAGGTATCACATGTCCTGTCACCCCTGGTTTAGAGAGTGTGTGTTGGATGTTATACGCACATAAAGTAAAAATTTTGTTGAGCGTGGGTGGGCGGGGAAGTTATATGACAATGAAGGTATCAAAAATAATTCTTTGCCTAATCCATTTTAATAATAATAATAATAGTAATAATAATATTAATAATAATAAACTAAGTTTTTCACTATAAATTCTTTATATACGAGAAATAAATATAAGGATGTTCATTATAATACGCAGGGCAAAACAATCCGAAAATACAAAATTCTAGTTATGTCTCGTAAAACGTGTTTAAGATAATGCGCACCAATCGTGAAAATATTTTTAAAAAGTAATGTCAATATAATGCGCACCTTATTGCGCGACACGAAAGGTTGTTAAACATATTGCGCACCACAACACTATCTAAAAAATTACCATGATATAAAGAGATAAATAAAATAATTTTAAAATTCAATAATTCAATTACTGTCCATTCTTCGCATCCTTGGCATTAAATGTCAGGATAAAGTGCCTAATAGTGAGGTCCTGATGTGAGCCAAAAACCAAAGCATGTGCCCAATCCTTAGTGAAAGACACCTGAGATGGCTAGGACATGTAAAAAGAATGAGCCTCGCAGCATCCACAGGGATCTTCTATATGGAGAACTGGCATCGGAAAAGAGGAAGACAGTTCTCCCACGTCTGCGATTTAAAGATGTCTGCCAGAGGGACAGGAAGCAGCCAAAATACATACAAGTGAATGGGAGTGTAAGGCAGAAGACCGATGTACATGGCGCACAGTTGTAAAGGAAGGCTTCATAGTATCATAGTAGCCGTGGAGCGAAGGATGGAAGAGGCTGCAGGCAGAAGAGCTAGGAGAAAGGCCAAATCGTTGGGAAGCATAGAATTCGTGTGCAAAATCTGTGGTAAAGACTGTCACTCAAGGATAGGACTGCACAGTCATACGAGGCAATGCACAGCAGACTAACGGTGCTGCACCATCGTCATGTGAGACGGAAGGATGCCGACATCAAATTAAACAAAAAATGCTACAGATCTAGTTTCTTGAGTTGACTGGAAAAAATCATATGATTTTCCCAATTCCAAACCACAATATTTTTTTTAAAGTAACCAATTCAAGAAAATATGGCTTTTTAAGACGCCATCAAATCATTTTGATGATAGCATTCCTTGTCTTTCTTTTATATCTCTCTCTTTATCTCTCTCTCTCTCTCTCTCCTCCTCCCCCTCCTCCTCTATGCCTCTGAGAGACAAGGTATATCCTGTAATCAGCAGCTCATTTTTATTTGACTCTTGATGAGTTGCCGTTTATTTTAACAATCTCTGGCCAAGTGTGTGATCCCTGCATACGGATCTAAAGGGTTAATTACAAACTAACCCATCATTCACCCCTGCCCACCTCTACCCCCGCCTCACAGGGTATGAATCAGGTGATTTGAACTGAGCATCGCGGGCCGTGCCAATGAGAGTTAATTTGTGAAGCTATCCACACGTGTAATGACGGATTCTGACAAGTGTAAATATTTCCTGTGCCAAGGCGTGACAGGGCCGTGGCACCCCTTACAGGGGCGGCGATGCGGGGGCTGTCTAGCGCTTTTCTCATGCAAGGACTGTCTGGTCTTTGCTTAATTTAAGCTGTTGATGTAGAGCTTTCTAGTACAGTTTTCATATAAGCTGGTAATTTGAGGGCTTTTTATAGCACTGTTTTCATGTAAGCTGGTAAGCTGTAGACTATTTCTGTCCTTTGAGCTGGCGATGTAAGAACCGTCTAAAGCTGTTGTCATGTAAGATGATGATGTAAGTGCTGTCTAGAGCTGTTTTCATGTAAGCTCGGAACGTGTAAGCAGGTGAGTTGATAGTTTGAATGTTATTATGGTTGCCAGGGTGCATGTCGGTGGTGCCAGGGTGCATGTCGGTGGTGCCAGGGTGCATGTCGGAGGTGCCAGGGTGCATGTCGGTGGTGCCAGGGTGCATGTCGGTGGTGCCAGGGTGCATGTCGGTGGTGCCAGGGTGCATGTCGGTGGTACTTGTGTTGTTATTCATAATAGTCATAGTAAGCAGCCGAGAATGACCTTATTCTCTCAAACTTATCAATAGGATTGTTTGCAAGGTATGTATTGAATGATAACATCTCTTTGAAAGGTATGTTTTGAATGATTACATCTCTTTGAAAGGTATGTTTTGAATGATTACATCTTTTTGAAAGGTATGTTTTGAATGATTACATCTTTTTGAAAGGTATGTATTGTATGTATGTATTGTATAATTACATCTTTTTGAAAGGTATGTATTGTATGATTATAACTGTTTACCAGGTGTGTTATGTATGATTATAATTGTTTACCAGGTGTGTTATGTATGATTACACCACAGTTAATGTTAATAAGGACGCACCCTAAGTATTTGAAATCAAACGCTATAAACTCGTGCCCCCCCCCCCCCATCACCAGTCGCCTTGCTGTTTTAACACCTTTGAAAGACTTACGGTAAAAAGCCATTGAAACAAAGCACAGTTGAAGATGGTTGGAGGGGGGGGCGGCCTACAGAGAACAGATTACATCGGCCGTCGTTGGCATGTCGTCAGCGGAAAATTCTGGACAAAAATGTGCCGCCACGCACAATTGTTTTAGTGTACACAAACAGATACACGGGAGGTCGACTCAGACTTGCCTGATAGGCTGCTTACACCGAGTGACCTGTGTCGTCATCAATTACGTCATCGGTGATGTAACGCTGAGCTGAACGAGGGGGGGGGGGAACAAACTGAAACCTTTGTTTGTTCTTTAGCTTAATTAACCTTACTCCTTTTGCGCACCAAAGGTGCGATCTCTTATTTCATCGCGTCTGTGGCAGCGCAGTGTGCACGGTGCATGGCAGTGTGATCATGGCACGGTAAGACACAATACAATACATTTAGATCTATTTGACTTCAAGAACCACTTGAAGTATCCACATCCATGTAATAGAATGAGATCCGGAGGAGTGTACTGACGTGTATCCATAAGCGCTAGAATTCTAATTAAAACAGTTAACGTTTAGCGACTGCAAGGACATAGATCTAGCTGTTTGGAGCGGAATGTGAAAAGGGGATAAGAAAAAAAAGTGTTGGGGGGGGACTAGAAAAAAAATTACCTTCTCCCACCCAATCCCCACTCCCCCCACTACCCCGACAGTTTATAAGAGGAAATTATTGGATAACATGAGTCAGATTATTTAATGTCGTTCAATGGACATTGGACATTTATTACTGGGGAAATATGTTACAGACTAATAAAAGCATACATTGATGATAATGGAAATAATAAATTAGAAATATAATCACGGAATGTTCCAGTTGTTATTGTCAGTCTGTCATGAACAGGCGAATCTGTGTTGAATTTCATATACGCTCGAAGACTTGAACACTGTGTCTTGTCCATGTCCTAAGGGATTAACGTCCACTTGAACACTGTGTCTTGTCCATGTCCTAAGGGATTAACGTCCACTTGGACACTGTGTCTTGTCCATGTCCTAAGGGATTAACGTCCACTTGGACACTGTGTCTTGTCCATGTCCTAAAGGTTTAACGTCCACTTGGACACATTGTATTGTCCATGTCCTAAAGGTTTAACGTCCACTTGGACACTGTGTCTTGTCCATGTCCTAAAGGTTTAACGTCCACTTGGACACTGTGTCTTGTCCATGTCCTAAAGGTTTAACGTCCACTTGGACACATTGTATTGTCCATGTCCTAAGGGATAAACCTCCACTATTTAACATCAAAATACATGTAGTTATTTAAGATTTTCTTTCTTTTTTTTTTCATTTGTTATTTTGAAGGAATAAATTTCTTTGATAAAATTACGTTGGTGAAGGGTCAAATTAAGCAACTTCGTTAATTATAACAGCTTAATGGACTTATGTTAATACTATTTACTTAAGTCCTCCATTAACTAAGGTATCAACTTTACAGCAAAGATCAAGCGGAGAGAAATCGGGGAAGAACTTTCGTACTTAGCAGTTTTGTCCCAAGCGTGATTCTCCCGCTGCAGCTTCTATCAAACACAGACATTCTGAGCGCTGAGTTAAAAGTTGTCTTATGTAAACAGTTCTACGCCAGGAATTAAAATAAGGAGAACGCCATCAAAGAAACTATGTGTGTTTGTCTGCCCGTGTCTGTGTGTTCAATATCAGGTCTTAAAGAACCTTTCAAAGATACAAACACGAAAGGGAAGGGGAAAAAAAAAGACACGCATCTGCCCAAAGCACAATCAGATTCCCGCCATCAACAGACTCCACCGAGTCAAAGGCGAGAAGCCTGGCCTTTGTTGTATGTGCACGGGACAATGGGATAATATGCAGAAGATGGCCGCTAGGGGGAGTGTGTACCTATCAGACGGGGCACAAGGTCTGTGATGTTCCGGCGGAGTACAATCTTTCCCCCTTGATGTGCCGATAAACTGGTTCAAAGACAAGTTTGAGTGATCGGGAATTGCGTAGTGTGGTGCGCATGTTTGGTGCGTCATGACAAAAGTAAGTAATTCTTCAAAATTTGAAAAAAAATGCGGGAGTGAGCTACTCTTAACTTTCTCATATTAGGGCTGGTACTGATTTATTTTTTGTTCGACTAATTTGGAAAAATTAATCAAGTAATCGATTAATTTGGCTTAATTATATTTTCATAACGTATATATANATATATATATATATATCGTTAAGTTGCGATTCATTATTTCGCGAAATCGGTTAAGTCGAGGTTATTTCACGGCTGCCAAATTTTGTGACGTGATACAGCAAATTCGTTCTGCTATGCGCGTAGTAAGGAAGAAAACCTTTTCTTTACGTAGGCACGTCTAAATGAATAATAATAATAATAATACGAGGGAGAAGTATGTAAGTAAACAAAAATATAAATTATTAATACATTGAGAAAACAAATATCAGAAATATTTTCTTAAATTTCAATAGGATTTTAATCGATTACATTTTAACGATTAATCGATTAATTAATAATTGATTTATGCAGCCCTAATTTAAATATTTTCACAACTCCATTATCACATCAAATTGTTGACATAATCATTATCATTGATATAATCATCTTGTTATCATTGACAGTAACATAATTTCAGTTATATCAACAACTTAAAAAAATCATTTGTTCTATTATCAATCAAAGTGCCACATTTGAAGTGACTAAACCCATTTCACTGACAAGTCATCTAGTATCAGTGATGGCGTCTTATTTGTCCACTCAGAAATTTGTTCCAATAATTGTTTAAGGCTGTGTGTGTGTGGGGGGGGGGTGCGGTGAACTTATTTTTTTTTTTAAATCACAAAAACATTTTATACCCAGCAGAATTAATGACAGTTTGATAAATTAAAGGACTAACTTCAATTAGCTGTTTTTTTTAAAATTAAAACATTCAATATTAATTACTGCTAAAGCTAAATAGTATAAATCAAAACTTTTGCTGTCATGTGGTATACTGAGTCAAAGTTGTGGTGATGCTTGCTACAAACGTTTGTACTGCTCAATTTTAAAATAAAGCCTTTACCATGTGAACTTTAGATAAATCAATGCCCCTAAATTTTCAAATAAAGTCATTATCATGTGCACTTTAGATAAATCAATGCCCCTAAATTTTAAAATAAAGTCTTTATCATGTGCACTTTAGATAAATCAATGCCCCTAAATTTTAAAATAAAGTCTTTATCATGTGCACTTCAGATAAATCAATGCCTCTAAATTTTAAAATAAAGTCATTATCATGCGCACTTTAGATAAACCAATGCCCCCATCCCTTCACTCTCGCCTCTCTTACAGCTGAAAGTTTGTGTTATTTCCCAGCCTCCTCTTCACGCTGGTCTTCACCAGAGTACGACATTCAGGCAAATCGATGTTTGTGTCTAAACCCCGCCCATCGAGTTCTAAGCCCTGGCTAGCGACGTCTAAGCCAAGCCGAAGATCTGTTGATCTACACCTGCCACGAAAGATCAACCAAGATCAACCGGCTTTCTCCTCGGCGAAAGATCATTTGGGCTCTTCCAGCGGTCGTCATGTCCAGACAATGCCTTAAAGCTGACGTCGGGTGAAACGTCCTACATCCGGCAGACCACCACCGGCAGACCACCGACGGCAGACCACCGACGGCAGACCACCGCCGGCAGCGCTGTAGGATCGTTACTGTGAATAACGGACTTAAGCCGGTTTGTGAAATCCAGTAGAGATAAAAAAAAAAAAAAAAGATATACGTCATCAGAGAAATTCGTTTCTCTTGTTGATGTATTTAAAAAAAAAAGAATTTAATGTGTACAATGTTATTAGAATTAGAATGCTTAACTAAGTCCATACAACACAAAGATAACTTAATACAACCCTTAGATAGACATAAAGATAAAAACACCTTTCTTATTCCATATGCAAGAACAAACACATACAAGTTTTCTTTCTTTCCGTCCGGTATTCGGGCGTGGAATGGGTTGCCTGAAGAAACCAGGAAAGCCAACACTTTATCATCATTTAAAACTCTAGTAAGAATACAGGACTAAACACAAACCATAGAAATACGTAGGACGCAATAATCTTCTGTACAGAAGGAGCGTCTGTAACATATAAGATAAGATAAGATGTTTTTAGAATGTTATTTCTCAATCTATTTCTTCTTATCTTATTAAAATGTTTGGCAAACATTGATCAATCGTTTCAATTTTTTACTTTTGAATTTTTATTCTTCAAAATCTAGATTCTAAATGATTTTTAGGGATGTAACTTATATTCCAGTCTATAACACTCAATCATTGATTCTCTTGCTTGGAATCAAATTAGTTTCGCACACTGGGGACAGTAAATATTCAAGGTGAATATTCTTCTTGCGTTTTGATTCAAAGAAATTTAACTTGTAAATATTGTTTCAAGGGGCAGATTTTCACACACAAAATGAGCCTCCGCAGAGATAGATATTTTTGCGATTAATATTTCATTGCCAAGATAATTATTTGTTATAGTTATTCATTTTTTTTTAATATTCTAAAGAGCTTTAAAAAAATATCGGAGATACTTCGTGTGCGTATCTTTAAAAAAAATACTAATATAAAAAATAAAAATAATAATAATAATTCTAGGGCTGTTATCGATTAATTTAAATCTAATCGTTAACTTTTGAAAAATTACCGAATAATTAATCGATAATTTTGATGAAGCTAAAAATAAGATCTATGACGTCATTAAACTGAAAATTTCAAGGAAAATAATTAAAACAGGCAATGAACATTTTTAAAAATTTCAATGTGAGAGCTTATCTTAAAGCTTACACTCCAAAATCCTTTTTTTTTAAATGGAGAAGATTGTTCGTAAAAACAGAAAACTATTATTAATAACTAATAATTAATCATTTATTAATAAATCGGAAATATTATCCTTTAAAAAACTATTCAATTTAATCGTTATTTTATCGATTAAAATAATTTTAATCGATAAAATTTTTAACCGATTAATCGAGAAATTAATCGTTAATTTCCGAAGCCCTAAATAATTCACATAACGTTAAAATATTTATTGATTCTAAATAAAGTAAGGAAATACCTTTATATCAAACGTTATGACATTTCTCTTCACAGCTCACCTCGGGCATCCCCAGCCCCCCCTCCCACGCCAGTTTCTTATGGTGTGGCGGCCAGTAACCGTTTGAGAATATCTCGACGCTCAAAGCCTTGTCTCTGGAATGAGTTACGGGAATCGTATTGTTAGTACATTGAACGTGGAGCTAGATGATCCCAGCAGGCAACACGTGCACTGATGGATTACTGGAGACTAACCTTCACGTCTGTTTATGTAAACAGTGCTCTAACTACTCAGGACGCGCCCACTGGAACCGCCATCTTCCGGATAATAATAAGACGATCCCCGGATGTTAGCAGCGGTCTTATCTTCAGGTTAGCGTGTTGCGTTCGGTTGCTGGCCTTTTCTGTTGGCTGGGACTTAAATCTTCCCGTTTATTTTCTTCCTCTATTTATTAGCAGGCTCGATTTGATTCAAAATGTTTGATCCCATGTTGTTCTTGTGCATTGGTGAATAGTACTCAACGAGGTCCATTCATAGACAGGCCCATTCATAGACGGGCCCAATCATAGACGGGCCCATTCATATACGGGCCCATTCATAGACGGGCCCATTCATAGACGGGCCCATTCATAGACGGGCCCATTCATAGACGGGCCCATTCATAGACGGGCCCATTCATAGACGGGCCCATTCATAGACGGGCCCATTCATAGACGGGTCCATTCTGGCAATACTCAACGAGGTCAAACCCTCTGTCCATTCATAGACGGGCCCATTCATAGACGGGCCCATTCTGGCCAAGACAAAGCGCGATGTTGGTGGGGTTTTTTTGGTGTTTTTTTTATTTTTTTATTTTTTATTATTTTATTTTCCGTATTAGTATGTATGTTTGTTTGTATATTTCAATAGTTCGTTACAACATAACGAAAAAATAACACAAAAAGATTACGACCAGATTAAAAAAGACTGGTCATTCCGACCCACGGATGAGTTTAGTAAAGTTTTTATCATTATCTCTTTTGCCTGAAGGATGTATAGTTTAGAATCGTAACACGTGGAGACCGAACAAAAATTAATTAATTAATCAAAGGTTGTTCCCATATTGAGCAACATTGGGAGACGATAAAAAAGAGTTAATTTTGGTACAGTAGTTTTTAAAAAAACTTTATTTAAAGCAAATCATTTTCAAAATTTTTCATCGTCAGATTATG
>MUZC01001564.1:20801-33814 GCA_002072015.1 Radix auricularia
GGGGGAGAACGGGTGAAGTAATGTAAGAATGTGATCTTTTTGTATGAAGAATTTGTATGGTGTCGCTTTGTTGTCGCTCCTTTGCGGTGTTCATTGTCATGGTTACAGTCGAAGAAATAATGTCAGCTCTTAACTCGTTTGAAATCATATCATAAATTCTTGGACAATCATTATTTTTTTTCCCCAAGAAAAAATCGCGCGGACATCTTCATTAACATAAAATACCTTCATTACTATAAAATACCTTCATTACTATAAAATACCTTCATTACTATAAAATACCTTCATTAACATAAAATACCTTCATTACTATAACATATTATTTTTATGTATTCCAATTTCAACATGCTCAGCACCAACATCTTTTCATTCGACATTTTTTTCTTCAGAATATTCATTAAATTCTTTAACTAACCCGTGTGTGTGTGTGTGGGTGGGGGGCTGTACCCATGTCTCTTTCTGTAAGAATCTAATATCTTATTTCTGTAAGACAATTAACACTAATATCTAAAGGCATCAACCTGCATTACTTGTAGCAGATGACGGCCTAATTGAATTAAGCGGTAGTCTCAGGTGCAGCAGCCATCAGGGCAGGTCATAGAACGAGGTCACAGCTAACCAGACAAAATAGAACGATGCCACAGCCAACCAGACAAAATAGAACGATGCCACAGCCAACCAGACAAAATAGAACGATGCCACAGCCAACCAGACAAAATAGAACGAGGTCACAGCCAACCAAACGATAAACGTCATCTCGTCTGCAGGCTGACGGGAGTCGTAGGGTCATGACGTCATCAGTAGTGCAAGGGTATTTCATTCACCCACCCCGCCATAAGAAGTCATGACGTCATCAGTAGTGCAAGGGTATTTCATTCCCTCACCCCGCCATAAGAAGTCATGACGTCATCAGTAGTGCAAGTGTATTTCATTCACTCACCCCGCCATAAGAAGTCATGACATCATCAGTAGTGCAAGGGTATTTCATTCCCTCACCCCGCCATAAGAAGTCATGACGTCATCAGTAGTGCAAGGGTATTTCATTCCCTCACCCCGCCATAAGAAGTCATGACGGCCGCTGTGTGACTTCAAGCTAATTCTTCTTTTAAATATAAATATAACAGAAAATGTTAGTTTTGCAATTAGCTTACGTGTGTCTGAGGGAATATTCTGACATTGAGATATAAGCCGTTGGTTAAAAGTTTTCTAGAAGTAAATTCTGACATTTTGTATTAGTGTGCGAGATGGTTGGAATGTTACTTGTTTGCCTGGAGGAACTGTAATGATGTGTCATATTTCATTGTTTGACTGCTCACAAACGGACAGGTCAAACTTCAGTTTGAAGATGTTTATGGTCGCTCTATGGCCTTTGACGGCCAAGTCTTAACCCGTGTATTTCTTGCGGCTTGACGCATCCGTTTGAATTACTTCTATTTAACGCTCTTCTACTTTTGTTGGTGACCTTTGATCCTATTCCAAATATGGCATTTTAAACGGGCAAGTGAATGGATCAGATTGGGAACATTTCACGTAAATGTTGGAAATGTTTCATAAGTTTGAGTTGTTCGCTCATTAAAACTTTTAACGTTTGGCTATTAGCCACTAGCCAAAACTTTATCAACATTTAAAACGCTAATTAGAATGACGGACTAGACACAAACCACAGATAAGCGTGGGACGCAATAATCTTCTGTCTAGAAGGAGCGCCCGTGGCAGGTAAGAAGATGAGACTAACCTCTTTACAACCAACTCAACTGCTCTATGTCTGGTGAGACTCAGTCTCCCCTGATTTTGAAGTATATCAACACAAAACAGGAAAAGAAATTTTTCAAGCTCGAAAAAAAAACACAACACAATTACCATTCAATACCACAATGTGATTAATGGGAGTCCCCAACACAAATACCATTCAATACCACAATACGATTAATGGGAGTCCCCAACACAATTACCATTCAATACCACAATACGATTAATGGGAGTCCCCAACACAAATACCATTCAATACCACAATACGATTAATGGGAGTCCCCAACACAAATACCATTCAATACCACAATGTGATTAACTCCAAATCACAAGATCAAACAGCCACAAGTAAATTATTTGAAATTGGTTGGAAAAACTCTGTGTTTATCAACAACAGCCAAATTATTTGCTTCCGTTTTTAGCGCATTTTCGAGAAGTCGAATGCGCTATTGCACCCGTTTTGTCCGTCCGTCATCACCCTTGATCTCAGCATCCATAAGTCCTAGACCCATGAGGTATATATGCTTTTTGTATGTCCTGACCTGCCATTTGTGCATCAACACTCAGTTACTCGATCCGTTAAAAAACCCCGTTAAAACTACCAAAAAATATTTCGAATCGAGAGGTAACACTAGCGCAGGGAACGGCCGCCATTGCCGGTAGTCGTATGCATAATACCTCCAGCATTGAAGAGTGGTGCGAAAGGGTGCAAAAGAATTAGTTTTTTTTTTTTAGTTGACGTCATTAGAATATGTGTAAAAGTTTAGAGAGTTTTACGTCATCATTTGTGGTGACTTGTAGTTAGATTAAAGAGAAAATAAATTTTTTTTAAATGTAAAGAAATGACTTTTAAATAAAAAAAATGTCAGGTATATTCATTACACAAGAAAATTCATAAAAATATGTCTAAAATCTAAACACAATTACTGATAACTACATAATTCTGATATCTAACATAAGTACTGATACATAATACGAAAATGCGCTAACACGTCCTGAATTCCAATAGGGACCAGGCTTAACATGATTTTTTTTTGTTGTTAATGATTTAGGGGGAAAATGCAGTTATTGATTTGAAATGATTATGTCGAGCCAAAGAATGAAAACAAAAGTGCCCGGGAGGGGAGGGAATTGCTGAAAAGAAGAGAGATGTCAAATTTATATTGTTAAATATAACTGAAACGTTTTAGCCGAAAGATTACTACATAACTGCAGTGAGTTTTCACCAAAGACCAAAGATTGGGTCGATAGCCAAATGTAAGGCATAAAGCCAAGCACTCTTCTTCATCTGATAAAAACTAGCACCGTCATTTTTTTCTCTCTACAAACCTTATAGCTAGAAAACTTTATATAGGAGTCACTCCTCCCAAAAAAAAAAAACAAAAAAAAAAACAAAACAAAAAAAACTGTGAGCCTCATCCTTGTTTCATAAAAAAATTATACATTAGCGAAATGGCGCAGAAACAATGGGATTTATAAAGTTTAAAACGTTTAGTGCGGTGTGTAATGAAGTACTGTTGTGCTTGTGCAAATTAGTTTATAAAAACAAAGCTTGTGTAAAAAATGTTATTTGTTGGGCCATTAGGTTTATAATAAGGAGGGGTGGGAGTTATAAACAAAATCTCTGGTAGAGTTGAAAGTTCTCTCAGCTGACAAAAACCAAACATCTGGCGGAAACGCCCGCCGTGCTCTCTAACTTTTCGTCGCCTTCCAACTTAAATGAGACACTGTTGATAGGACTGATGACGTCATTGGGGTGGGGAGGGGAATGAGGGGGAGGGGGGAGACATCGACTTAGTCCGGCAATCTTCTTTTAATTTCTGTTGAGTGTACCTCACTTCCGCTGTGAGGGGTGTGGCTTACACCATTGTCCCTTTGGGTAGGGATGGGGTGGACTTTTGCAGCGTAGCAAGTGTTCTGAGCACCGATACTTACTGCGCAACTGACTTGTGCACCAAAACTAGGTACGCCACTGACTTGTCCACCAAAACTAGGTACGCCACTGACATATGGGCAGATATTAGCTGCACTGACGTGTGTGAACTGCTTGAGCGACAATGTCACAATACAGAACGAATACACCAAGAGATGGTAAAGAATATGGAATCAAATCGATAAATCGAAATCAATCGATCCCGTTCAAAGTGAATATCTTAGCCGACCACTAGATGTTGTACAGTTGTAAATATAAGTAACGTTTGTAAAGAGCTAAAGTTTCGAATCTAAGTGATATGATGGTATTTAGTGTTGACTGAACTAATGAGTGATCAAGAATACACCATTAAAGTGTACCGTGTATGTACATACATCCAGTCTGACGACACGAGTAAAGTGTGCCTTGTGCGTACATATATCCACAGAGACGACACGCATTAAGTGTGTAAATATACACACACGTACTGGTCAATAAGTCCTATCGAGCACCCCATAATCCATCAACACACGTGCACCAATGTCATACATATTACTGGTCAATGCAGAAAGCTTTTATAGAGCAGAAAATCTCGACCAAGTTTGAATGATCTGTAAACAATAAACAAGGCTTACGGGCCGCGAATCGAAAGCTTTGAAAAATAAAAACACAGATTCGCTGTACTTAATGGATGAGACCGAATCAAAATGTCATTACAGTTGGCAAGTGTCAACACGGAGATATGCATGCAGTTTTATTTATTATCGATAAGATATTTTTTTTTTAAATTAGGGAAGGCAGGCAGCGAGCTTATGATGATAGTTAAACTGCCTACACGGTGCACTGGGGCAAAAACAGTTCACGAGAGGTGGGTGACCCTACAGCCCAGGTCATTTCAATGCCACAAGGTCACCGAATTATGGTGTAGTATCGGGGAAAGGGATTCGATCAAGAAGGGAATCTTATTATGTACTGGGATAATACTGGGGTATGTGATCCAAAGGAAGCATGAGAGCGTAAAGTGGGCAAGGAATTCGACCAAGAACGGGATCCCTTTATGGGTTTGTGATCCCATCGAAGTGTGGGATCTTACCGGGAATTCGACAACGAATGGGATCTCATTATGCAACGCGACCATTCAGGGGTACGTGATCCCATCCAAGTATGGGATCGTTTCGGACTGGGATATTTACCTAACTGTAAATGAATGAGTAGAATAACGGTAAGCGTGATTTGTATGCTGGTGAAAGTCGGTCAAGTTCGGTAGAAATCTTCACAATCCCGCCTGAAACGGGATCTAACGAGAAAACGCGAGAGAAGTATATCATGGAGAACATGACCCCCATATGGGAATAGATTTCTATTTAATTAAATGACCCACCAAAGAACTAGATTTAGATTGGAAATGGGATCTTTTTTTTTTTTTTTTTAGAAATGAAATCCATTATGTGACGGGATCATTCAGGAAAAGCATTTTATTGGGGGGGGGGGAATGAAATGTTTTCACGAAGAATTTTAATCTTCTGTCTGCCCCGGTGAAATTAAAAAAAAAAAAATAGTTAGGGATTGTTGTTAAAATGGGGCAATCGTTTAATAAGCTGCATAAAAAGTTGAATATTATTTTCAGGTAAACTGAGGGTATACAATGATCTTAATGGAGGCTAGTCTCTCGTGTAAAATTACTTTCGGATAAGGAGTAATAATGGGATCAGTCAGTATTCGGATTGGCAGTTATTGGCAGTTATTGGCAGTGCTTTTTTGTAGGGAAAAATGTTTGGGAACTCATTTCACGTCTGTTTTTTAACTTATGTCAGAAAATACCTAATAGTCTATAATTGAATTTTCCACTGAACACAAATTTTATTGTACAGATATTTAAATAAATAAACGTTTTTTTTAAATAAGAAAATGAGTTTATTTATAATAAAAACCGACCTGACTATATAGTTTACGTCGACAAATGTATTCTACTGTATTATAATACTGTAAGTAAAATTCCGACTATTTATATAAATATACAGGAATCTGGCCAAAAAAGGTATGGGAACTCAGTTCCCATGAGTTCCCAATGAAAAAAAAGTACTGGTTATTGGTCAATCAACATTTGACCTCCAAATGTTTTCCAGCGTCTACGGTAAACTTTCAAGAATGTTTTTCGTCATGTCAGCCATTCAAAAATAGAATATAATTAATAATCTTAATGGCTTATGACGAGTGGTGTTAAATCTATTTTGTGTGTGTGAAAAAGATACGGAAATTGTATTTTCTTAGTTTTTTTTCTCTGAAAGTCACAAAATAGTGAAACAATAAATAAAAGGAAATTTTTTTTTAAAAAAAATCACATTTTTTGTTGTTGAAAACCACCTGAAAAAAATGTCACATTTTGAGAATTAGGCCTTAAAAATAACCAATCTGGCAACCCTGCCAGCTATGCATGTGATAGGATAAAAAAAATGTCTGATCACAGTTGAAACGAACACAAGAGAGTTTGGGCCACATACAATATTTAGAAACAATGGCGGTGAGATGAAGAAACTGGGGGGGGGGGGGGGGGGNGGGGGGGGACACTCTTAGATCTAGTGTTGTTGGCAAAGATTTTCAAGTCTTAAGCTAAGCTACAATCACACTGGACTCGTATCACACCAAAGATGTTCACGTCTTAAGCTAAGCTACAATCACACTGGACTCGTATCACACCAAAGATGTTCACGTCTTAAGCTAAGCTACAATCACACTGGATTCGTATCACAACAAAGATGTAGACTTACATATGATATCCATTATGCAGATTATAAACGACATATCATTACAGATTCTGACCTTTAAATGTGGTAACCGATAGATAAATATACATTTCTAACAAATACCATGAGTCCGACAAAATAAAGCTTCTACAAAACAGTGGTGTAGCTAGGAATTTGTAGGGGCTTGTGGGTCTTAAACTCTATGGTGGCCCCACATACATGGCGGAAGCATAATATATTTTTTGAGAGGGCCCGGAGGGTCTTTCAAATCCCCCCTCCCATTAGCTATGCCGCTAAAACGAAAAAATAATAATAAATACACCATAGTTAGGTCATAATGTGACACGACATGCACCATTTATAGGTCATGATGTGACACGACATTTATAGGTCATGATGTGACACGACATTTATAGATCATGATGTTACACGACATGCACCATTTATAGGTCATGATGTGACACGACATTTATAGGCCATGATGTAACACGAAATAGGCCATGATGTGACACGACATTTATAGGCCATGATGTGACACGACATTTATAGACCATGATGAGACACGACATTTATAGGCCATGATGAGACACGACATTTATAGGCCATGATGAGACACGACATTTATAGGCCATGATGTGACACGACATTTATAGGCCATGATGAGACACGACATTTGTGGGACGTGGTGGTCGAGAGGTAGCGCTCTCGACTGTCAGACCGATGGTCACGAGTTCGAATCCACACGAAGGTGAGGATTTGTTCTCGGGGCCTGAGGAGTCCCCGAGTCACCCAGCTCCGAATGGGTACCTAACTAGACAATAGTTAGGCGGCTGGGGTAATGCGTGGAACCCCTATAGCCGTGGCCTGTGACCGCTGCATCACTTGCCAACAGATCATCTCTCATGGTCTGTGGACGCAATTATCTTCTGCATAGAAGGAGCGTCTGTATATCTAAGATAAGATAAGAGACACGACATTTATAGGCCATGATGAGACACGACATTTATAGGCCATGATGAGACACGACATTTATAGGCCATGATGAGACACGACATTTATAGGCCATGATGAGACACGACATTTATAGGCCATGATGAGACACGACATTTATAGGCCATGATGAGACACGACATTTANGGCCTGAGGAGTCCCCGAGTCACCCAGCTCCGAATGGGTACCTAACTAGACAATAGTTAGGCGGCTGGGGTAATGCGTGGAACCCCTATAGCCGTGGCCTGTGACCGCTGCATCACTTGCCAACAGATCATCTCTCATGGTCTGTGGACGCAATTATCTTCTGCATAGAAGGAGCGTCTGTATATCTAAGATAAGATAAGAGACACGACATTTATAGGCCATGATGAGACACGACATTTAAAGGCCATGATGAGACACGACATTTATAGGCCATGATGAGACACGACATTTATAGGCCATGATGTGACACGACATTTATAGGCCATGATGAGACACGACATTTAAAGGCCATGATGAGACACGACATTTATAGGCCATGATGAGACACGACATTTATAGGCCATGATGTGACACGACATTTATAGGCCATGATGTGACACGACATTTATAGGCCATGATGAGACACGACATTTAAAGGCCATGATGAGTCACGACATCCACTATTTATAGGTCATGATGTCATACAAAACAATGGTCAAACAAGCCAAATAATAATAATAATAATCAAAATAATAAAACTAAAGCTAACAAACAATGAGCGAGCCAACCTTATTAGGCTACCATCCCGACAAACCAGAATAAATTCACTTGGTTTACGGATATAGGCCGCCGACAGTTATGAATTCATGTTCATGCTGAGTGAAAGAATGAGGCGGCCACTGATGAGCCAAACAATGTTTTGAATTAATTCACCAATCTTGTGTGAGTTTTTAACTACAGCTATAACTAAACATGTTCTAAAACTAAGATGGTGTTTCTATTTGAAATGGAACACTTAAATTTGTATTAAGGAAGACAAGTCATCAAAAAGTCATCACGGTAGCGTACCTGTTAATTTGGCTAACGAACACACACAAATGTCCAATATTTACCATCAGTTTCCTGGCTAGGTCCATGCTGCTCCACTCTTCGGGACGTAAATGCAAGCAAAGAAATTTAGCTCCTTTCTGAACTTCACAGAAATGCGCATCATCACAGGACTCTCCTAGCAAACACAACTCCTCCCCCACACCAACCTTTTCACACCCACTAGCACATCGTCAATAAAACAACACATGAAGGGTTGATGTAACCGATGCATCCATCGCCAACACGCACGTTTATCTAGCCTCATAATTCAACACAACTGCACGAGCGAGCTTCTCGGAAAATATCCGTCATCTCTTGAAGAAACAAAACTCCTAAATCTAAACCACATCTACCTGTAAATATTAACACTTTAAAAAAATTATACAACCATATCGTCTAAAAATGAACCCACGGAGCTACAACATCTGATGTAAAATTCACGTCGCATCTATTCACAGTGTTATCCTGCCTCTAATGACAGCTTGTAAAAAAAAACCTAAGCCCGGCCATGTCATCTAACCCAATATTGGCCAATTGATAATCTCAATCCCTCTCCCTGTCCTCAGCGGATTCGAGACAACATCACGCACACAATTGTCCGGCCGAGGTCTACTCTTGGAGGAGTCGGATCACCACCACCAAAAAAAAAAGTCACGAAAGTGGTGTGTGGACGCGCCGAAACTGACCCACCATTACTACCGCCACAACAAAACGGGGTAGCTACACCCCGATAGAAGGCTGGAAATAAAACCCCAATACTCTGACCCCCCCCTCTCCCTAAATAGCACTCACACTTGGACTCGGCAATGAAGGATCTTGTACGAGGGTAAATGGTGGTAGAGTAGCGGTATCGGAGAACTACTACGTCATTGGTGGTTAAAGATGGGAGAAGTATCAGAGAACAAGTACGTCATTGTTGGTTAAAGATGGGAGAAGTATCAGAGAACAAGTACGTCATTGTTGGTTAGATGGGAGAAGTATCAGAGAACAAGTACGTCATTGTTGGTTAGATGGGAGAAGTATCAGAGAACAACTACGTCATTGTTGGTTAGATGGGAGAAGTATCAGAGAACAAGTACGTCATTGTTGGTTAAAGATGGGAGAAGTATCAGAGAACAAGTACGTCATTGTTGGTTAAAGATGGGAGAAGTATCAGAGAACAACTACGTCATTCTTGATTAGATGGGTGATAAGAAATAAACAAAAAAGAGAAATGTTTATAAAAGTGAACAATGACATGGCTTGAAAAAGTTAAGGAATAAATGTGTTTGTATGTATGTCTGTTTGAATGTTTGTGTGTTTGTATGTATGTCTGTTTGAATGTTTGTGTGTTTGTATGCATGTCTGTTTATGTTAATGTGTGTGATTGTCTTGGTGTTGGAATGTATATGTGTTTTATTATTTTTGTAATTTTTATGTATGTATTTTGTGTGTGTTTTTTTCGTGTGTGTATTATGTCTGTGTTTATGTGTGTGAATGCATTTGCTTTTATACTTTTGTGTACGTGTGTTTCTATATGCCTTTAATATGTGCGTTTAATTGTGTGTGTTTTTTGAGGGTGTAAAAAACGTTAGTTGAATGTCATTGACGTAGCTAATGGTGTGTAGGGGTTTGGGGGCGGGGTTCTTGGCTGCTTCGGGGGTCCCGCATACATGGAGGTGGAGTAATATTTAATGTCAACAAAATTTTGGACACTCCTTTGGGGGCTTCCATTAAGAAAAGGCTCGTAGGCCTTTCAAATTTGAACCCCCCCTCCCATAACTATGCCCCTGTTGAATGTTAATGAGAAGGGGCGTATCTAACTTAGACAGCTGCTGCAAGAGGTGCCAGCCAGTATCTTAGCTTGGAAACCTGACGTAAGTTTAAAACCGAGAAAATGATAAGAAAGAGCGAGTCCATGAAAGAAATCAGAAAGAAGAGCGTTAGTGAGGAGAGAAAAGTGTGTGTGTGGGGGGGGGGNTTTTTTTACTCATGGTGATTTACGTTTTTGTGTCGTAAATTTGTGGCAATGCTTTAGTAATTACCTTTAATTTCGCTATGGCATATGGACCACCCCCACCCCCACGAAACCACCACCATATTGTCTGCCTATTTAGGATATTTCAGGATAATTTAGAAATGCGTCAGTTGCCTTGAGGGAGGAGGGATTCATGAAATGTCCCACCTTTGGCACAGTCATAGTTATGGCTTCCAAGGTAGAGTAGGTTTCTATGTACTAACAACTCATCTTGACAGCGTTGAATATAAGATGGATGGTTATATACTGACCAACGTTTCAATGGCTTCAAATGATCTGTAGATAGGGTGTTGTTTTTGTGTGTGCGTTAACCAAGCACTTTAACCAAGCCTGCAATGTAGATTGGGTTGTTTCCCCTTTAACAAACCATCTTAATGAGTTGTTTCCCCTCTTACAAACCCTCTTAATGAGTTGTTTCCCCTCTTACAAACCAACTTAATGAGATGTTTCCACTCTAACAAACCATCTTAATGAGATGTTTCCTCTCTAACAAACCATCTTAAATAGTTGTTTCCCCTATTACAAACCATCTTAATGAGTTGTTTCCCCTCTTACAAACCAACTTAATGAGTTGTTTCCCCTCTTACAAACCAACTTAATTAGTTGTTTCCCCTCTTACAAACCATCTTAACGAGTTGTTTCCCCTCTTACAAACCAACTTAACGAGTTGTTTCCCCTTTAACAAACCATCTTAACGAGTTGTTTCCCCTCTTACAAACCAACTTAACGAGTGTTACACACATCCACTGTCATTACTGGAACATCCAAACAATTTTTTTTCCTTTACATTTTGAAATCTTAAATAAAACAACAATCATAATAGACCAAAAAACCTAGCATGGCGTTGAGGACGTGGTGGCTGTTACAAGCAACCTTTTAAAAACACATCCATGAACGAATTAAAAATAATAACAATTCATCTAATACATCCAACGGGTGCTCAGATTTGTAAAATTATTTGCCTTTCTAAAAATTCTTGACTTAATACTTAAGCTTGACATCTTTAAATTGAATGGTTGACATGGGTGAATTTTGAAGTTGAAACTGATCAATATCTCCTTTGATTTGCGAACAGTTGAAATTTAAAGGAACCTTTTAACAAACAGATGACATGATTCGCGTTGACCAATGACAAAACACTGTAGCTGCTTACAGCCAATCAGACAGGCGAGATATAAAACGTTCCCCGGCAAAGTGATCACATGACTCACATTGACCAATAACAAAACACTGTAACTGCTTACAGCCAATCAGACAGGCGAGATAAAAAACGTTCCCCGGCAAAGTGATCACATGACTCACATTGACCAATGACAAAACACTGTAACTGCTTACAGCCAATCAGACAGGCGAGATAAAAAACGTTCCCCGGCAAAGTGATCACATGACTCACGTTGACCAATGACAAAACACTGTAACTGCTTACAGCCAATCAGACAGGCGAGATATAAAACGTTCCCCGGCAAAGTGGAGTGGAGAGTAAATCAAATCGACCAGCTCCGAATTTCTGTGTGACCTTGAGAAGCCGAAGAGAGTTCCTCTTACTCTTACCACCACCACCACCACCATGACCACCACCAATTAGGTGCCAGACTAGTTCATCGCTTGCAATAACTACGGTTACAGTCGCCAGGGGAGGGCCACATATGTGATCCGAAATGCTACCCCCATGAAAGTAACTCTACTGACGGTGGAAGGTGTTGCCATTATTACTGAAGAAAAGAAGTGCCACCAGGAGTTTACCCCCGACCCCCAACCCTTCCAACCAGCGTCGTACTACGCCAATGTGAAGATGTAAACACGAGGTTTACAAGTGCTGACCACGAGGAAGTTAACGGCCAGTTACTCGCGGACAGGGCGAGAAAGAAATGTTGACGTTGTGTCCACACAGCTCACGTCCAATATTGACCATGAAGTTAGCCGTCCCGAGAGAGACATGTTCCTCCCGGCTACGAATCAAAAAATGATTCGTATACCCTACAATTAGGAATACTTGTGAATCTATCGACACACGACTTGATCAATTAGAAATACTTGTGAATATATCGACAAACAACTTGATCAATTAGGAATACTTGTGAATCTATCGACACAAGACTTGATCAACTAGGAATACTTGTGAATCTATCGACACAAGACTTGATCAAGTAGGAATACTTGTGAATCTATCGACACAAGACTTGATCAATTAGGAATACTTGTGAATCTATCGACACACGACTTGATCAATTAGGAATACTTGTGAATCTATCGACTCACGACTTGATCAATTAGGAATACTTGTGAATCTATCGACACACGACTTGATCAATTAGGAATACTTGTGAATCTATCGACACAAGACTTGATCAATTTGGAATACTTGTGAATCTATCCACACAAGACTTGATCAATTAGGAATACTTGTGAATCTATCAACACAAGACTTGATCAATTAGGAATACTTGTGAATCTATCGACACAAGACTTGATCAATTAGGAATACCTGTGAATCTATCGACACAAGACTTGATCAATTAGGAATACTTGTGAATCTATCGACACA